>WELB01000401.1:0-33233 GCA_009602725.1 Spirogloea muscicola
GCGGCCCGGCAGCCGCAGGCGGCGACGGGCGGCAGAGGGAAGAGCGGCGCTCCGGTGCGCAGCAGCCGGGCCCGCAGATGGCTCTTCCCTCTACCACCTGTGAGCCGCCACCGCCAGTCGCGCCCTCTCTGCCCGCCTGCCGCGCTCGAGCCAATTTCGCTGACGTTCTGAATGCCCAATGGGGCGTGATCCTAAATTGTGGCTGCAGACCCGCAGGAGCACCGCCGCGTGCACAGCAATGACTGCGAGCGCCAAGCCAACGAGGGCGAGCCCAGCGACATGCAGAATCTCACAGGCAGCCCACAGGGAAGGGCCCAGGCGAGAGGACGCATGGCCAGCGCCATCCGCAGGAACACCCGCTGGAGTGCCAAGAAGGTGGCACCAGAGACTTGGCCGTCAGAGCGCAACAAGAAGCAGCCCCGACAGAAGCAGCGGACTTACCCAGCCAAGATGTTTGCCGGTCTGAGGGCGTGCGGCACCAACAAGCTTCCCATGGACGACCCACCGACGCCGCCCCCCGGAGCCCTGTATCCAGCCTCTACGCCAACGCAGTCGACAGTGAGCGTCGCCAGCCTCGTTGCATGCTGTGGCCGCTTGCTAGCAGCAAGCATCCTGGCAATGCATCGGCACAGCTTCTCCTGCTTGGCTCAGCTCCTGAAGCTCATGCTTTACACTGTAATAGTTCGTTAGGGGCAGCATCAGACTTACCCAAGTTCATTTATTGAGGCCCAAGCCTGCCATCCACTCGTCCACAGTGTTAGTGTTGTCACAGACTCTGTGGGCCACCAGTGTAGTCACAAAATGTTGGTCTTGAGCAGGTGCAGATCCACGAGCCAGCACGGGCGCAGACTGAAGCTACTGCCAGCAGCAGCATGACTCGTGCTCAAATGTCAAGGAAGGGTCGTGGCAGCGAGAGCATTGTTGGGATGCAGGCCTTCTGGCCCATTGACAAAGAGCTTGTGGGCTACTATCTGAGGAGGAAGCGTGCAGGCACTCTTAGTCCCCAGGAGGAGGCCCTCATTCCAGACAGGAACGTGTACGAGAGCAACCCGTATGACCTACAAGGTACACGAAGTTGCCCAAGCCTATTTCGTGTACGGGCATTGCAAAGGCTTGGGCATTGCCAAGGCAACAGCTACGCTAGACTTTCAATTACTGTGTTGCAATGGTCCGCAGCATGCAAGAGCCCTTGCAGCCTGTTGCTCCTTTGTAATGACTCCGTAAATACATGTTCTTAATTACGTAGTGCCTACAAGACTCCCATGCAGAATTGCCCATTGCAAATTTTCATCTTCTGCTCACGAGTTACTTTTACAACCTGTACTGCTGGCAGCGGGACTTTGTCAAGGATGTCACGACTCATATTTCTTTCACACTTCTGAGCTGGGACAAGCTTATGGAACTCATACACATCGAGCAAAAGACATCTGCCGAAAACTTCAGCTGCAGGAGTTAAGAGGCAGTTGGAGGGCAGATCCAGCAAGCAAGATCACATGTGAATCTGAGGGTTGTAAGGTAGAAGGCCGGAGGAGAGTAAGTACGTATCAAGATACGCAAGGGTTGTCACGGCAACTCCAACCGAGGATGTATGAGTACGAGATTCTGACAGTCAACGGCAAGGACCACCCAGAGCAGGTGAGCTGAGTGTGATGCTAGCAGTCAATGAAAAACTGCACCTCTTGAGTTGCAGCCGAACACTCTTGGACACTTACATTGCAAATGTTTGTCTGGTCCAATTGGAACGGGATTGGAACAAACATTTCCAATTGGAATGGGATGTTGAGATTTCTTGTGCTGCTTGCTTCCCAGACTTCTCCAGTATTGTATCTGTTTCGACGAGATCACTACCAACAATTAAACACTGCAATCCAAGACAAGCAACAAAGAAAGCCTGACTTTGCCCAGGTACGGACCAGCTGCATGCTCCAACAGTCTTCGTTTCTTGGCTTGCAGGACAGGATACTGTTGTACTAAATCTCAAAGTTTGAAGACTGGATCTGCAGAACATCCCCACACCCGGAAGATGATGTGAACGCAGAGCCTGCCCACTTTCCACTAGAAGATAAACGTGCAGGGCCATCACTGGCAACCTCAGAAACTTGCAGGATCTGCAAAGTATACGACATGAGCAATGCCGTCGCAGCCCAGATGTCCACAAGGGCCGATGCTCGCTTGGCAATCATCGGAGATGTCCAACTCTCGGAAGACATCTCCAGCCCTGCCGGCATACGTGTGAGCAACTCTGTATCTTTCTGAAGTGATGGCAGATAAGAGTACTTTGTTCCAGTGTGAAGCATACATGTGTTCCGGAAGAAGCTGACTGTTTGTAAGCACCGAACATGATCGTCTTCAATGACATCAGCGCGTGCTCTTCCACTTCCATGCTCAGCAATCCCTCAAGCTGCTAATTGCATTACAGCCTTCTCAAGCACACGGTCATGATATGGTGCGACGTGTTGTCATTGCAAGGCATGCCAACAGCCATGTGTAGCTATTTGCACCCTTTCAGTCAAAGAGGTCAGTATGACTAACGCCAGCATATATGTTGCTCTTCAGGCAAGTGGATCTCTACTTTGGACAAATAGCAATGAAGGTCAAACATCAGGCCAGGTGGATGAAGGAGCAACTGGCGATTATGGAACACGACCTGCTGCCAGCAGTCCACATGACGCCTTCATGCATGGGACAAATGAAAGAACGGTACACTCCCTATGCATACTTTATCAGCGTGCCAAGCAACTTGCATATGACGGTGGTGTTGCGTTGTGGAGTCATTGAGGTGCTTAGACTTTTACCATGTCGTGCTGGCACCATATTTGTACGAGGACCTGGAACATGCAAGTCGTACTTATATCCTGCTCTGTATGCACCCATCACTGACTATCCTGTTTGACTACAGGATCAGCATGTTGCGTCACCACACTCGACAGCCCGACCACGTGTAAAGCTCACGATTGACTGCAGCCAATTCGAGGATCCCACAGACACATACAATTCGGCGACTGACCTTAATTCATTGTTGGCAGCATCTTCTGTGGTGGTCAGCATGCATCTCCTTTGCAATCAGCTCATGATCATGTAGCACCTCCAAGCACCCAAAAAGCATCAGGGAACTGTTGCAGCCGAGCTTCACATGCAGTATCACGGCAGCCAGATGTGTGTCCTCGAGTGATACATTCATTTGCTTGGTGAAATTCTGTTCTCATTAGCTACTCAACGGGCATGAATGTTCAGGATTTTTCCTGGTTACTTGATCGTCCAACTCAACCTTTTATATAGGGAGGATAGTGCTACCTCACTTGCAGCCCATATATAGAGGTATGTACGTTCGCTCTGGCTTATTGCACTCCTGCCTTGGGCAGAGGTAGTTGAAATTTGCCATCGTCATATCAGTGTACTTGAAGTAAAACTCTATCGAGAGTAACATTAGCAAGACGTATTGGCATTATCTTGGGGTAGCTTGTCACGTTAGAAATGCATTTTTACAAAGAGCTGCTGCTTGTTGCAGACATACTCATCTTAGTATTGGTAGTGCAGGTACTGTTATTCAACTGACAGAGGACGGACGGTTTGTGCTGGTGTGCAAATGGACGCCAATTGGGTCACCCAACCTTCCGTTAATGGCTTCATCGGTCCCTAGATGTAATTTTAACTTGCAACCAGGTTCGAGGTACCAGCCAACATTGAAGGGCTTACCTTACATTGAGCTCCTTTACCTGACAACCTTTGAAAGATGGGCTTACATTGAGCTCCTTTACTTGACAACCTTTACCAGATGTAAAGGAGAGGCGACTTGTGGACCTCCTTGTGTACATAGCACTACCAGAAATTATGCTCTCTGCACGCTGGCGGAAATTTTTTAAAAAATGGTTCATGCATTCAGCTGCCCTCTGAAATATTTAGATTGCGTGCCATTGTTCCTACAGCTGGAGGCCGTCATCTTCTGCCTTGACTAGCAACTGAGTGGGACAAGCAGTCACAGGCACATTTGTCTTGGTTATGTACATGTATTCTTTGATGCTGAGTAGATGTGGAAAGGCGCCGCTATCACCTTACCTTCCCTACGCAGTTCCAGAAGACTGTGACCAGATCTGAGACGTACTGTACATTGTGTATGATCATTGTATTCTGTAACCTTGTAAATACACACCCTTTTTGAATGCTAGTTTTCTTGGTACTACTGTTGGCCAAGCCTGATAGCTGTGTAATAACACCAATTTTGTAAGTGTGTTGATAACATTGTTGTGAGCTTTGCCACAATAAGGAGCATATCAATGTCAATAAGTAGCATATATCCACATCCCAGTCCCGTTGCGTGCAATGATTTTTTCTGCGTGCATGATATTGTGCAAAATGACATTCTACACTTGTTGATTGACTGCTCGTACCATTCTCTTGATTAGTGATGAAATTGATGGATTTGATCTATACCGTCTCTATATGTTGGTTGAACTAAATCTTTACATATTGTACGCTTTGGGCTGGCCTTTACCAGCCATTGCCCCCTTTTGGGAGAGAATTTCAGAACGTCAAGCTGCCAGCTGAGGGCTCGGCCAACTTCTGAGAGTGCAAAGTTGCCGTGTGGCATGGCGTTGTTCCCCTTGCACCATTGTAGAAATGCCGATCTTTGAGAGCACATGAAAGTGCCAATGACATGCATGGTGCTTATATATGGGCGTCACTCAGTGCGAGTGCGGTGCCCGTCACGCCGACCCTGCGGAGCTGGCTGCGCACATGATCCGCTGCGCGCACGGGGGCGCGAGGACCGGTTCCCACGACCTCCTGCGAGATGGCATGCAGGGGGTGTTCATGGAGGCGGGCTTCATGGTGGCCGTGGAAATACCTCAACAATGCCCATCCAGCAGGGTGCGGACGGCCAGCTCCATACCCGACGCGCCGACCTGGTCGCCATCCCGCCCGGCGGCGGTCCCCGCATCATCGCCGATGTGGTGGCAATTGACTGCGTCGACTCCGCCAATCGCACCACATCGGCGTCGACTGCAGGGCACGCGGTCGGCCTGGCGGCCCGGGGAAAAAGAAGAAAGGAGCGCAAATACGCGGATCACCCAGTTGGTGATGAATCCGCGGCCCTGGCGATAGATGCACACGGGGCTTTCGGCAGCCGCTGGCTGGATCTCCTCCAGCGGCTTGCCCGTCAGGCCGTCAGGCCGTCATTGACCGGCGGCCGGGTCTGCCAGGGGCGATGCCCTGCTTCAACGCCGCCGGTTCGCTCGCCCAGGTGCACCGAATGCGCCTGGCGGTATCGTTTCAACGCTCCCTTGCCTACGCCGTCCGCACGCGAGCTGGCCGTGCGATGGCCGCCGCCTCTGGGTCACGGCGGAGTGCCTCTTTCCCCGCAGCGAGCTACTCAGACCTGATGTTGCTCACTCGCGGGTACTGAGCTTCCCTCTGCATCGTCTAGTGTTCGTAGTGTAGTCTTTTCCCTGCTCCTCTTTCTTTGGCTTTGAACATTGTCCTTCTTTTTGGGCTGGCTTTGCCAGCCCCCCTTACTCTATGGGGCAGCTGGGCGCGATCGGCCTGGGCATCAGGGCGGACAAGTGCAGTGCCTGGTCCCCCGCAGGTCCCCTGCCAGCCCACCTGGGCCTGCCCGTGGGCTGCCAGACACCGGCCGAGGGCCTCACTCGCCTCGGCGTCCCCCTGGGCGCACCTGCCTTCGTGGCGGAGCAGCTGCAGGGGCGGCTGCAGGACCACCTCCGGCCGGCGGCCCGCCTGCACACGCTGAACGACATGCAGCTGGCAACCGCCATGCTGACCCGGTGCATCGCGCAGCGGCCCCACTACCTGGCCCGCACCGTCCTTCCCTCACCGGCGGTGACGGCAGCGTATGAGGCCTTCGACACCGGCATTATGGCGGCCGCAGCCTCCCTCGTGCAGCACCCGGCGTTCCTCACCACCCAAGCTGCGCAGCTGCAGGCCAGCCTGCCGATCAGTCGTGGCGGCTTGGGTTGCCGCTCAGTTGCCCGCGTCTGTGAGGCGGCCTTCCTGGGAAGCTGGGCGCAGGTGGCCGCCCCCATGTGTCAGAGGTTCCTCGTGCACGGACAACGCGCCCTGGAGCGGGCGGCAGCCGATGTGGAGACAGGCCAACTCCCCTTCCAAGTCGCCCTCCGCACTGCCCGCGACAGGCTCCTGCAGGTCCACCCCAACATGTCCGAGCAGACTGTTCCTTTCCGGCACCTCGCCCACACTCCAGACCTGCGTGCCCAGGCACGCTTCACGGCGTTGGTCGAGAAGGCGGCCTCTGACCAGGCGGGGGAGCTTCTCCCTCCGTCTGACGTTCGCGGGCGTGCTCGGCTTCTCTCCGCCTCTTCCCCTGGGGCGGCGGCGTGGCTCCAAGCGCTCCCACTCTATGCGGCACTTATTATGCCCGACGAGGTGTACCGGACGGCGGTGCATCGGCTCTTGGGGCTCCTCCCTCCCTGCCTTACAGGTGTCACACAGTGCGAGTGCGGCGCCCGGCACGCCGACCCTGGGGAGCTGGCCGCGCACATGCTCCGTTGCGCCCACGGAGGCGAGCGGACCGCTTCCCATGATCTTTTGCGCGATGGTATGCAGGGGGTGTTCATAGAGGCGGGCTTCAAGGTGGCGGTGGAGTGCTCCTCAGTCATGCCCATCCTGCGGGGCGAGGACGGCCGGTCGCACACCCGACGCGCCGACCTGGTCGCTATCCCGCCCGGCGGCGGTCCCCGCATCATCGCTGATGTGGTGACAACGGACAGCTACGACTCAGGCAACCCCACCAGGTCGGCGTCGTTTGCAGGGCATGCGGTAGGCCTGCCAGCCCGGGCAAAAGAGAAAAAATATACCGATCACCCGGTCGGTGATGAGTTCGCGGCCCTGGCAATAGATGTTCACGGGGCCTTCGGCAGCCGCTGGCTGGATCTCCTCCAGCGGCTTGCTCGTCAGGCTATTGATCGGCGGTCGGGTCCGCCCGGGGCGTTGCCCGGCTTCAACGCCGCCGGGTCGCTCGCCCAGGCCTTTCGCATGCGCTTGGCGGTATCGTTCCAGCGATCCCTTGCCCACGCTGTCCACACGCGCGCAGGACGCGCTCTGGCCGCTGCCTCCGGGTCTCAGCGGAGTGCCTCCTTCCCTGCCTTGAGCTACTCGGACCTGATGTTGCTCACTCGCGGGTACTGAGCTTCCCTAGTATGTTGTCGTGATTGGTAGAGTAGAGGAGTCCTTCCTCGGCATCTCATTCTTCGGCTTTGGACATTGTCCATTCTTTTTGGGCTGGCTTTGCCAGCCCCTCTTTCTCTATGGGCGAGCCTTCTTTTTCTCTACGGGCGAGCACTTTCTTCTTTCCCTGGCCCCTTCGAACTTTCTTCATTCTGTTCTGCTGGGCGTGCTGCAGTGCGAGTGCTGAAAACGGCCGGCGGGCCCAGCGGAGCTAGCTGCGCATGTCCTCCGCTGCGCAACTGGAGGTGTACGCACTGCTGCCCACGACCTCCTCAGAGATGCCATGTTCGGCATGTCCTGGAGGCGGGGTACACCGTGGCCTCGGATAATACCTCCATTTGCCCATCCTGCAGAAGACGGAAGGACTGCACACTCGCCGCGTCGACTTGGTGGCCTTCACGGCGGGCGGCAGCCCGCACGTCATTGCAGATGTGGTCACCACTGATGTGGTTATCGCTTGATGATTTTCCGGACGCTTCTCCAGCTGTTCCTGGGCTGCCCCCGACCTGCCTGATTGGAGTAACTCAGTGTGAGTGTGGCTTCCGTGCGGAGGGCGGAGACCTTGCCACCCAAATGCTGCGGTGTCCCACAGGCCCTGAGGTGGTGGGCGTCCATAATCTCCTACGGGACGCCCTGGCGGGCCTGATGCGCGACGCCGGCTACCGCGCCATTGTGGAAGTAAGCAATGCCCATCACCACGGATTCGCAGGGACGCCATCACTGTCGCACCCTGGACATTGTGGGTGTACAACCTGGCGGAGGCCCGCGAGCCTTGGTAGACGTGGTGATGACGGAGGCATACAAGAGTTCCGCTTCGACACACATTGCTTACCATGCAGTGGGAGGTGCTGAGCAGAGAAAGCTCCGACACTACTCTGACTACCCCCACACCGACCACCTCCTACCGGCGACTATCGACACTTTCGGCTGCAGCGGCCCTCGCTTCCACACCTTACTGGAGAATATCGCAAGTTTGGGATATGCTCGGCGTGAGGATATGCTTCCAGCTCAAATGGGCATGCCGGCAGCCTACTTGTCATTCTTGCGTCGTCGAGTGTCAGCTTGTCTGTAGCGAGCTCAGGCTCATGTGTTGCATCAGAAAGCTGGTCGAGCCTTAGCTGGTAGTTCAAGAGCTTGTCGACTGCCGTCCAGCATTCGAGCATCAATTAGCGACCTCTATGTGCTGACTCGTGGTTACTGAGCGGGTCAGCTTAGCAGCAGGTGACGTACATTTGTCAATGTGCTTGCCTTTGTACTTGGCCACACATGGCCTCCCCATCTCTTAATATACACGCACTTTTCTTGGCTTGAGCCCCAACCAAGTGACGGTGATACTCCGGGACCTGGAGATTTGTTTAGCCCTAACAGGGCACCAACGAATAGCCCTTTGTAACAGTCTTCACAGCTGCCGCCTCCTGTCGCCGTTCCGGCGCCAGCACCACGCTGTCACGCGCGTCACGACTCCGGAAGGCACCAGCTCAAGAGTGGAATTCAACTTTCCCATGCGTCAGTGAGTTGATGAGTTGTGCTCCTCCAGGCATCTATCAAGCCTTTCCTGCGGCATTTTTAGTCAGTGTATTGTCAGCTAGATAAGGTGTCTAGTCTCCAATCATACGTCAAGCCATTACTGCTGCATTGACAGTCCAGCCTTGTAAATAATTAAGTATCGCTATTACAATGTCTGTAAGGGCCGGAAGGCGCAGAAAGCACGGAATGACTCTCTTGAAACGAGTCACTTTGACGTGAGAAGAAAGTGCTCGCCCATAGAGAAGAGGAGCTGGCAAAGCCAGCCCAAGAAAGAATGGACCATGTCCAAAGCCAAAAGAAAGAAGGTGCCGAAAAAGGACTACACTACAAAACACAAGACGATGCAGAGGGAAGCTCAGTACCCGCTGAGTGATCCATCCTCCCCCTGTTCTGACACAGCATCTTCCGACCACTTGGTAGCTGCTACACGTTTGTAGGCCCCTCCGGGGCGCGCACTATGGCAACAGCACGCGGGGCTGGCCCAGGAACACCTGGCGCCCCACCAGTTCGGCACGGGGCTGCGGAGCGGCGGTGAGGTGGTCGTGCACGGCGTACGGGCCGCCTTGGACCTGAACCCCGGATGGATGGCCTTGGCGGTAGATGTCCAGAATGCGTTTACTAGCGCAGACCGAGATGTCATTGCAGAGGAGCTGAGGGCGGCCTTCCCCAGCCTCCTCCCCTTCTTTAGGCTGGGATATGGTCAGCCAAGCGACCTGCTGTGGCGGACAGGGCATGGGGTGGTGGAGGTCCTCCATTCCTCCACAGGCGCGCGCCAAAGGAGATCCGCTGGCTGGGCTCTACTACGCGCTGGCTCACAACCGTGCGCTGCTGGCCACGGTCGCGGCTCAAGCGGGCGTCCACGCCCCCACGTATGCTGACGACACAACGCTGGTGGGGCTGCCAGACGACGTCGTGGCAGCCTTTGACACCTTCAAAGTGCAGCTGGGATCGGCTTGAGCATCCGCGCAGCCAGATGCAGCGCTTGGTCTCCCCAGGGCCTGCCAGCCCACCTGCGCTTGCCCTCGCGCTGTCAGACACCAGCTGGGGGCTTCATCCTCCTCGGCGCCCCCATAGGCTCCCCAGCCTTTGTGGTGGAGCAGCTCCAGGCACGACTGCTGGAGCACCTCCGGCCGGCGGACCGCCTCGACACGCTGCAAGACATGCAGCTGGCGACCGCTATGCTGACCAGGTGCATTGCCCAGCGTCCGCACTACCTGGCCCGCGTCCTCCCTCCCTCACCGGCGGTGAAGGCGGCGTACGCGCTTTTGACTCTGGCATTCTGGCGAGCGCTACCACTCTCCTGCAAAACCCCGGCTTCCTCACCACACCAGCCGCGTTGTTCCAGGCTAGCCTGACAGTTGGTCGCGGCGGTCTGGGCTGCCGCCCCGTCGCCCGCGCCTGCGAGGCCGCCTACCTGGGCAGCTGGGCCCAGGTCGCCGCAGCCATCCGCCGGCGGTTCCAAGCTCACGGCATCCGCACCTTGGAGCGGGTGGTAGCTGAAGTGGAGAGCGGCTCGTTGCCCTTCCAGGCTGCTCTCCGCGCTGCCCGCAACGTGCTCCTGGCGGCCCACCCCGACATGTCGAAGCAGGTCGTTCCGTTCATCCACCTTGCGCACACCCCCGACCTGCGGGCCCAGGCCCGCTACACTGCGCTTGTGGACAAAGCTGCCTATGACCAGTTGGTGGAGCTCCTTCCGCCGCACGACATCCGAGGGCGCGCCCGGATCCTCTCCGCCTCCTCCCCGAGGGCGGCGGCGTGGCTATCAGCACTCCCCATCTACGCGGTGCTGACAATTCCAGACGCGGTATTCAGGACGGCGGCCCACCGGCTCCTTGGCCTCCTCCCTCCCTGCCTCGTCGGGGAGGGAGGAGGACATGGACATGGACATGGCCATGGACATCCATGGGTGTTACAGGGGTTGGTGGTCCTCGTTGCTTACGCTGCTGGCTTCTCAAGCTGACCAGCGGCGCCGGGAACAGGGTGCAGCCCTTCCCGGTGGCTCAGTGCCTTTGGGTCTTGTGTCCTGCTACCGTATGCGATTGTCTATGTCCCTGCAGCGCTCCCAAGCGCTTGCTTTGCGCCGCCGCGCTGGTCGCGCCCTTGCAGCAGCCTCTGGCTTGCGCAGCGGGGTTGCTCTTCCTCCCCTCAGCTCATCTGACTTCCTACTGCTGACACGGGGGTACTAAGAGCGCCCTGTCCGCCTAGCTTGTGGCTCCGTCATGAACACCTGTGTGCATCTGGCTGGCTTTTCACAGCCGATTCTTTAATATCAGCAGCCGCTTTCTCGTCGGGGTCCAACAGTGCGAGTGTGGTGCCCGCCACGATGACCCTGCGGCGCTGGCGGCCCACATGCTCCGCTGCGCGCACGGGGGCGAGCGGACAGGTTCACACGACCTCCTGCGAGACGGCATGCAGGGTGTGTTCCTGGAGGCCGGCTACAAGGTGGCAGTGGAGAACTCGACGATCATGCCCATCCTGCGGGGCGCTGACGGACAGCTTCACACCCGCCGCGCGGACCTCGTTGTCATCCCGCCCCGGAGGAGGTCCGCGTATCATCGCTGATGCGACTGCAAATTGCGTTGATTCGGCCAACCCCGCGAAGTCGGCGACGCTCTCGGGCACGCGGACGCTTTGGCGGCTCGGAGTAAGGAGCGCAAGTAATCTGACCACCCTCCAGGCGATGCCTTCGCGGCACTGGCCATTGACAGACACGGGGCCTTCGGCAGTGGCTGGTTGGATCTCCTCCAGCGGCTTGCCCTGGAGGCCATCGAGCGGCGGCCGGGTTCGCCAGGCTTCAATGCTGCCGGCTCCCTCGCGCACGTCTTTCGGATGAGCCTGGCGGTCTCGCTACAGCGCTCTTTGGCTCATGCGGTCCACGCGCGCGCTGGCCGTACTATGGCTGCTGCTTCCGGGTCTCGGCAGAGTGCCGCTTTTCCTGCTTCGAGTGACTCTGATCTGCTGTTGCTCACACGTGGATACTGAGCATCCATCTGAATCTCCCTCTGCACTGTCTCGTGCTTTGTAGTGTAGTCCTTTTTTCGGCGAGGAGAAGGGCTCGCCCATTGAGGAGAGGGGCTGGAAAAGCCAGCCCAAAAAGGAATGAACAAAGAACAAAGTCCTTTTTCGGCACCTCTTTCTTGGCTTGGGATATTGTCCATTCTTCTTGGGCTGGCTTTGCCAGCCACTCTTCTCTATGGGCGAGCACTTCCTTTCTTTGGCTTTGGACATTGTCCATTCTTTTTGGGTTGGCTTTGCCAGCCCCTTTTCTCTATGGGCGAGCTCTTCCGAACCTTTGTCAATTCATTTTGAGCTGGCTTTTCGCAGCCCTTGCCCCCATTGGGAAGAAGTGGCACTCCCAATGGGGGCAAGGGCTGCGAAAAGCCAGCCCAAAAAGAATTCACAAAGGGAGTGCCACTTCTCTCGTGTCTCCACGGTGGCGCCGGGTGACGGGCCTGCTTCCGCGACAGGTGGCGGCGGCTGGCGACGTGGCCCCGGCAGGGAGGGGGGCCCGGGAGCAGCGCTTACGCGAGAGAAGGTGCGCGCGGCGCGCATGACATGCGCATATCTTCATCGAAAGAATTGGGAAAATCAATGGGAAATGGTCCGAAACCCAGCCCACAAGCGAATGTACAACCACCAGCGAGAGCCGGACTATGATCAGCTCGGATTCCGGAGTGAGGCGATGGTCGCCCGCTGTTCCCTGAGTACAAAGGCAAGCAAATTGGCAGATGTTTGGAGAAGTCGTGGATGACGCGGTTCCGCTTCCCCACAGAGACCCTCAGGCATCCTCAGGCCCCTTTGTAAAAAAGCGTGTTACTGAGTGTCTCGTAGCAGCTTTGTTTCTGTTACTTAGCGCTTCCCCTGGCCCCCTTCTCGTACTCTGTTCATTCTTTTTCGGGCTGGTTGTTCCAGCCCCTATTCTCAATGGGCGAGCACTTTCTTTGTAAAAAAGCGCTAAGAAACCAAAGCACACAAAGAAAGAAAGCAGCTACAAATTATTCAGTAACCCCTGCTAAGCAGCCGCAAATCAGAGAGGCTAGGGTCCTGGAAGTGGGTCCCCTGGACAGAGCCAGGCAGCGAGGGCTCTCCCGGCACGAAGGTGCAGCGCACGGGCCATGGACCTCTGCAGCGAGACGGCCAGCTGTAGCTGCTCACCGCTCTTAGGCCCCTCTGAACCTTTGTGAATTCTTTTTGGGCTGTGTNAGAGAGAGAGAGAGAGAGAGAGAGAGGGAGAGGGAGAGAGAGAGAGGAAGGGGAGCGAGCGCGAGAGGTCGAGGGGCCGAGCGGGTGCCCAAGTGCCGTATATAAGCTGGCGCGGGGTTTGAAAGGTCTCGCCCATTCATAAGCTGCGACACCCGAGCTCGGCCGCCAGCCGCCGCCGCCGCCGCCGCCGCAGTGCTGAGGCGGCCCGGCAGCCGTGGGCGGTGACATAGAGAAGAGCGGCGCTCTGGCGCGGCGCCACAGCGACCCTTCTGTAGCCGGGGCCTCAGATGGATCTCCCTCCCACCTACCGTGAGCCACCGCTACCCAGAGCGGCGCTTCCTGTGCCGCTTCGGGCGCCTCTGCCCGCTTCGTTGCCGCGCTCGAGACGAACTCACGGACGTCCTGAATGCCCAAATGGGCGTAATCCTACTCTGTGCGGCTGCAGATTCGCTGGAGCACCGCCGCGGGCACAGCAATGACTGCGAGCGCCAAGCCCACGAGAGCAATTACTTCGATTCCTACGATTTGTCATCGGCACCACTGAGTGGCTGTGGGCTGAGGCGGAGAGGGCCACCGACAGCCGCAGAAGCACTCGCAGGCGTGCCAAGCAGGTGGCACCAGAGATTAGGCAGTCGAAGCCCAAGGAGAAGCACCCCGACAGAAGGAGCTTCTCATGTACAGTACAGGGACGCTGCCCCTCGGAGCCCCATACACAAGCTCGACGCCAACGCAATCGACCGTGAGTGACCTCGCCAGCCTCTTTGCGTGCTGTTTAGGCAATGCATCGGCACAGCTTCTCCTGCTTGGCTCTAGTCCTAAAGCTCATGTACGTTGTAGCTAAGTTGTGGCAGCATCCGTCTTACCCACGATTCATTGATAGAGGCCCAAGCCTGCCATCCATTCGTACACTACAGTACGAGATTCTGTGGGCCTCAGCATACTCACCCTATGTTGGGCTTGAGCAAGTGCAGATCCAAGAGCCAGCACCGGCCCAGACTGAAGCTACTGCCAGCCGCAGCACGACTCGTGCTCAAGTGTCAAGGAAGGGTCGTGGCAGCGAGAGCATTGGTGGGATGCAGCCCTTTGGGCCCAGTGATAAGGAGCTTGTAGGCTACTACCTGAGGAAGAAGCTTGAAGGCACTCTTAGTCCCCAGGAGGAGGCCTTCATTCCAGACAGCAATGTCTACAAGTGAACCCTTATGACCTACAAGGTACACGAAGTTGCCCAAGCCCATTGCGTGTATGGCCGAGGCAATGGCTTGAGATTGTGCAGGCAACTACTGCGCTAGAAGTTCAATTGTCGTGTTGCAAAGATTCGCAGCATGCAAGAGCCTCCTTGCACGTATTGCTCCTTCCAAGTAAATCTGTATGAAAACATGTTCCAAGGATGTAGTGCTAAAAAACCTTCCATGCAAGGATCGTTCTTCCAGTTTCCTTGCTGCTCACGAAGTGCTTTCACAACCTTTACTGTGGCAGCGAGATCCTGCCAAGGATGTCACGATTCGTTCTACTTTCACACTTCTGGGCTGGGACAAGCTAATAAACCTCATACATCTCGAGGAAATGACATCAGCCGGAAAGTTCAGCTGCAGGTTCACACGGGCAGTTGGAAGGCTGATCCAGCGACCAAGATCATTTGTGAGTCTGAGGGTTGTAAGGTAGAGGGTCGGAGGTGAGTGTGTCTGTATCATGAATCGCAGGGGTGTTCACGACAACTTCAACCGAAGATGTACGAGTACGAGATTCTGACAGTCGACAGGAAGGGCCACCTACAGCTGGTGAGCTGAATGTGACTTAGCATTCGGAAAACAACTTCCACAAACTTCTGAGGTTGCAGCAGAACATTCTTAGACACCTCGTTGACAAATGTTTGTTTGTTCCAAGCGGAATGGGATGTCGAGGTGTCTATGCTGCTTAATCATGCTGCCCTTCATCTTACTACCCACCAATCCTTTTTTGTGTGCCTTTCTACGAGATTACGACTAACAAGCAGTACAATGCAAGACAAGTAGGAAGTCAAAAACGTCCGACTTTGGCCAATTACGGACGAGCTCTCATGCTCCAAAAGGCGCGCGGTGCGCATAATTAAATGGAGGCCAATGCTAGCCTTACAAATGTCCTGTTAACTGGGTAATGAGCTGGCTAAGGGGGACACTAATCCCTGAGTGAGCACATGCATATCTGACAAGCTATACTGAGGCGCCAAATCACCACCACGGAAGCCACTAGCCTGGGCTAATGCACGACCAGCACGCTGGTGAATCGCGAGTGCCTGGGAGCGCTGCAGAATTAATGATAGCCGCATCCTATAGCATGCTACGATGGCTTGCGGGACGCTAGAATGCCCTAAGCTACCCGCCCGACTACGTCTGCGGGCATCAACATGCAGTGCCAGGCGATGGAGGAGGGAAGACCACTTCGTTCCGTAGCCGCCGTATATGTCCATGGCGCACGGGAAGAAGTGGTCGCCCCGGTGGTGGTCATTATTGTGCCTCTCCTTCCTCTCCGCATGATGTGTCGCCCAACCTGGCACAGTCGGTGTGGGTGCCCCTGGTTGGAATGCGTCGATAAGAACGACGTCGAGGGGAAGACGAGACCCACCACTCCGGGGGGTGGCCACCACATCCAGACGCCTGACGTAAGGCCTGCCACGCTTCTGGAGCACCGGCATGATGCCCGGCACCTCCATGGCCGCATGATAACCTGCCTCGCGCACCAAGCCATACATAGCGTCCCTGAGAAGATTGTGGGAGGCATTACATTCACTTCCCTCCACACATCGAAGCATGTGAGCTGCTAAAGAGACTTCATCTTCCGAACGATGACCACATTCACACTGTCGAATGCAAGCCAAACAAAGTGGAGGGAGGCCGAGATGGTGGTGGACAGCCGTCCGGAAGAGGTCGTCGGAGAGCCGGAGGGATTCGTATATCGGCAAAGCGTTGAGCCACTCCGACGCCCCCGGAGAGCTGATGGGATGAAGACGAGAGAGCCCACGCCCATCCTCCTTGAGCAGAGCTTTAAAGAAAGCGGCTGCTGATATGAAAGAATCGGCTGTGAAATGCCAGCCAGATGCATACAGGTGTTCATGACGGAGCCAAAGGCTAGGCAGACAGGGCGCCCTCAATACCCCCGTGTCAGCAGTAGGAAGTCAGATGAGCTGAGGGGAGGAAGAGCAACCCCGCTGCGCAAGCCAGAGGCTGCTGCAAGGGCGCGACCAGCGCGGCGGTGCAAAGCAAGCGCTTGGCAGAGCTTGGAGCTCCACCAGTCTTTGTTTCTTGGCTGCCGCCCAATGGCTTACCTGGCTCGCGCGGCACACCTGGGGTGTTGGGCGCAAGTGGCCTCCACAGTCTCAACGCGCTTCATCAGGAGGGGTCAGCCAGTACTGGCACCAGCAATAGCTGGAGTGGCAAATGGGACCCTGCCCTTTCAATCCTCCCTCTCTGACGTTCGCAGAGACCTTCTCCGCTCCTTCCCATCACTTGCGGCAGATCAGGTCGATTCTGCGGCGTGGGCAAGATGCTCTGACCTGAAGGCTCAAGCTCGTTTTTCACGCGCAGCCAATGAGCACGCCATGAGCCAGCTCCAAACTCTGCTCACGGAGGATGGGCGTGGGCTCTCTCGTCTCCACTCCATCAGCTCTCCGGGGGCGTCGGAGTGGCTGAACGCTTTGCCGATATATGAATCCCTCCGGCTCTCCGATGACCTCTTCCGGACGGCTGTCCACCACCATCTCGGCCTCCCTCCACTTTGTTTGGCTGGCATTCGACAGTGTGAATGTGGCCATCGTTCGGAGGATAGATCTCCTTGGCAGCTCACATGCTTCGATGTGTCGAGGGGAGTGAACGTAATGCCTCTCACAATCTTCTCAGAGACGCAATGTATGGCTTGGTGCGCGAGGCAGGTTATCATGCGGCCATGGAGGTGCCGGGCATCATGCCGGTACTCCAGAAGCGTGGCAGGCCTTACGTCAGGCGTCTGGATGTGGTGGCCACCCCCCAGAGTGGTGGGCCTCGTCTTCTCCTCGACGTTGTCCTCATCGACGCCTTCCAACCAGGGGCACCCACACCGACTGTGCCAGGTTGGGTGACACATCATGCGGAGAGGAAGAAGGAGAGGCACAATAATGACCACCCCCGGGGCGACCACTTCTTCCCGTGCGCCATGGACATATACGGCGGCTACGGAACGAAGTGGTCTTCCCTCCTCCATCGCCTGGCACTGCATGTTGATGCCCGCTGACGTAGTCGGGCGGGTAGCTTAGGCCATTCTAGCGTCCTGTAAGCCATCGTTGCATGTTATAGGATGAGGCTATCATTGAGTCTGCAGCGCTCCCAAGCACTCGCGATTCACCAGCGTGCTGGTCGTGCATTAGCCCAGGCTAATGGCTTCCGTGGAGGTGGTTCGGCTCCTCAGTACAGCTTGTCAGATATGCATGTGCTTACTCGGGGATATTAGCGTCCCCCTTAGCCAGCTCATTACCCAGTTTACAGGACATTTGTAAGGCTAGAATTGGCCTCCCTTTCAATTTCATGCGCACCGCGCGCTTTCTCTCTCTTCTTGGCTTTCACGACAGGATACTTTTGTACAAAATTCCAAAGGTTGAGGACCAAATGTGCAGCACATTTCCACATTCAGAAGATTATGCGGCTGCGGAGCTTGTGTCGCGTGCCCATGTCTTACCATCTGTCGAGGATGAACGTGCTGGGCCATCATTGGCAAGCTCAGAAAGTTGCAGAATCTGCAAAGTACACGACATGAGCAATGCCGTTGCAGCACTGATGTTCACATGGCCCGTTGCTCGCTGGGCAGTTGTGGAAGATGCCCTACTTTTCGGCAGATATGTGAGCAACTTACTGCATCTCTCTGAAAGTGAAGGCAGTTAACAGTAGTGTATTCTAGTGTGACACATACCTGTGTTCTGGAAGAAGCAGGATCGTTGTAAGCACCGAACATGATTGTCTTCAATGACAGCAGCGCGTGCTCTTCCAGTTCCGTGCTCAGCTATCCTTAAGAGCTGCTATTATACATCACTGCCTTCACAAACAGCCTTCTCTGGCACATGGCCATCGTATGGTGCGACGTGTTGTCATTGCAAGGCATGCCAACAGCCATGGGTAGCTATTTGCACCCTTGAGTCAATGAGGTCAGTGTGACTGACGCCAGCAGTTCTGTTGTTTTTCAGGCAATTGGAGCTCTAGTTTGGACAAGTAGCGATGCAGGACAAACATCAGGCCAGGTTACTGAAGGCGAGTCTGAATCACGACCTGCTGGCAGCAGTCCACCTGACGTCTTCATGCATGGGACATATGAAGTAAGGGTACATTCCCTCTGCGTAGGTTATTAGCGTGCCACAGCAACTTGCATGTGACCTTGATCTTTTGTTCCGGAGTCATTGAAGTGCTTAAACTTTTACCATGTCGAAGTCATGCTGGCACCACATTTGCAAGAGGACCTGATACATGCAATTCGTACTTACATTCTGCTACGTATGCACCCATCACTGACTATCCTGTTATATGTAGGACGAGGATGTTGCGTCACCACAGTCAACAGACCGACCAGACGTAGATCTCAAGATTAACTGCAGCCAAGATGGGGATCTCAAAGACACATTCAAATGGTTGAATGCTCTTACTTCTCAGTTCGCAGCATCTTCTCTGGAGGTCAGCATGCATCTCCTCTGCAAGCAGCTCTTGATCGTGTAGCACCTCCAAGCACCCACAAAGCGTCAGGGCATTGTTTCGAAAGCTGAGCTTACTTGCAGCATCACTATGGCCGGATGTGTTCTCGAGTTGTAAATTCACTTGCTTGGTGAAATTTTGTGTACTCATTAGCTACTCAACGGGCATTTTTTATGTTCAGGATGTTCCCTCGTTATTTGAAAGTCCTACTCAATATTTTATATACGGATAGTGCTGCCTCACTTGCAGCCCATATATGAAGACTATGTACGTCATCTCTGGCTTGTCGCACTCTTGCCATGGGCAGAGGTAGTTGGAGTTTGCCATCCGTCGTCATATCAGTTTACTAAGTAAACAATTGACCGGAAGTCACATTAGCAAGACATCATGGCATCATCTTGGGCTAGCATGTCTCGATAGAAATGCATCCTATAAAGAGCTACTGCTTGTTGCAGACATACTCATATTAGTATTGGTATTGCAGGTAAAGTTATTCAACTGACAGAGGACGGACAATTTATGCTGGTGTGTAATCTGGACGCTGATTGGATCACCCAACCCTCCATGTCATCGCTTCGTCAGTGCTTCTTTGTACTTGTGACTGGCGACCTGGTTCGAGGTACCAGCCAACATTGACGGGCTTACATTAAGCTCCTTCTCCTGGCAACCTTTACCACATGAACATGAGAGGCGACTTACGGACCTCCTTGTGCACATAGCACCATGGAGCGTCATGCTTTCTGCACGCTGGCGAGAAACTCCTCATAGAAATGGATTTATGCATTCAGCTGCCCTTTGATCATTCAGTGCATGCCGTCGTACCTGCGGCTGGAGGCCGTCTTCTTCTGCCTTAGCTAGCAACCGGGTGAAACAATCAGTCACATGTAAATATGTCTTGGTTATGGACATGTGCTCTTTGATGCTGAGTAGATGTGGAAAGGCGCCGCTATCACCTTACCTTCCTACGCATTTTCGGAACACTGTGACCAGATCTGAGACGTACTGTATATTGTATTTATTGTATATATGCTGAATTGTAACTTTGTAATTACACCCTTTTTGGATGGTAGTATGATTGGTACTGTTGTTGGCCAAGCGCTGACAATTGTGTAATCAACACCATTATGTGAGTGCGTCAAGTACATTGCTGTCAGCATTGCCAAATTATGATTGGATGTCAACTATGTAGCATCTCTACAACTCAAATGCATTGCCTGCAATGATTGTCTGCGTGCATAACATCTTGCACTGTGACATTCAGAAGTGGTTTGAACAATTGATGAAATTGATCGATATTGTCTGCAAATAAATCATCTCATATTTATCGTATCATACGCTTGAGCTGCCCTTTCACAGCCATGGCCCCCTTCTTGGCAATCTCAGAACGTCGAGCTGCCAGCCGAGATGCTGATTTATTATCTCGTGTCCACCCACGTAGCCCCTTGCAACCACTGCAACGACTGCTACTTTCAGCAGCTTGCCTCGTCCTTGTTGTGAGTGTATACACATGAGAAGGTGAACTATAACACCATCGTTCCATGAGGAACTCCCATGTCTGGTCAAGTTTGGGCTAGAGGAGTGGACAACAATATGCTATGGTATATGATATGAAAGATGGTGGCAGTGCACCTGCAGAAGCAGGCACCATGTAGTCCCACCTGCCTGTGCACGTATTTGGCACCTTTGCCAATGCTTTACACTGGGACACAGCTCGCAGTAGCCGTTTATAGCAGCATGCACTAACAAGCATTTGCTTCGATGAGGTACAAGTTAGCTTCCGCACGGCTGCCTGTGCTGCCGCTGTGCCGGGGTTCTTGCAGGGCTTTGCTGAGTCTCTATGCTCCGGCGACTGCGCACTGCTATTTGACGACATTGTAGCTAATGTGCAACGAAAGTGTGCCGGTCTGCTTGCTTAGCTTCTTCTCACAACCATTACCTTACATTGGAAGAACTATTTCATTCTCTAAACTAGAAGTAAGCGGTGAGCCTGGCAAGCAACAGGAAGCGAACTTCCCACCGTTATCTTGCAGTTAGGGCGTCCGGGATTAGGTCTTCGGAGCCAGCTACCAACCCCCCAGAACCCTAATCCCCGAGCCCCCGCGCCGCCGCCGCCGCCGCCGCCGCCCGCCGCGGCCGACACGCTGCAGCAGGCGGCGGTGAAGGTGCTGCTGACGGCGGGGCCGTGGGAGAAGGCCGCGCGGGGGCAGCTGGCGGCGGAGCTGTGGCAGGCCGGGGAGATCNACTTATACTCTACTTATATACCAATTGTAGGAAGGTAGCGGGGGGAGGAGGGAGGTAATGGCAAGGCAAAGACCGTGCGAGCAGCGGGAGGCCGGTCTCGATGCGGCGGCGGGACTTGCGGCGGATACGGAGCGGGACCCAGGAGGGCGACAGGCCGACGTAGTACGCGCCGGGCAGCTTGAGGCCCCACTCCCAGTTGCAGCAGTACCCGCAACTAGCGGCGGGATTCACGGCGCGGCGCGCGCGGGCGCAGGCAGGCCGGTTCAGCTCAGCCATGGCGCCGGCGGCTCCGGCGGCGGCGGTAGCGGCGGCGGCGGCGGCGCCGCGAATGCTGGCGGCGGCCAGCTCTGCCTTGGCTCTCGGCCGGCGCTGACTCCCCGCCGGCACGGCCATGGCCAGGTGGCAGGAGCCGATCCCCATGGCGCAGGTGGAGGGCTCCCCGGGCGTCTTCTCCGTCGTCTGCAACCTCGCGCCGGGCTACCACCAGGTAACAGGTCTCACTTAGGATAATTTTCTGAAAGAGGTTTCACTTCTGCCGCTGTTATTGAGCTGCCATTGAGTTGCTGGCGGCCCATTACCTCCATGAAGCAGCTCATAACCGCCATCATCTGCCTGCAGTTCAAGTTCATCGTGGACCAGAAGTGGCGGCACGACGAGAGCCAGTCGTTCATGCCCGACCCGCTGAGCAACGTCAACAACTGGCTCCTCGTCAAGGAGCCCGAGCCCGCGCCGCTGCTGCCGCCGCCGCCGCCGGACGTCGCGTCCGCCGGCCATCCCCATGGTCTGTGGCCTCTGGATGCAGCTTTCCACCTTGCAAGCACATCTGATGACTTACATTACCCACCGCTAATCAGCTCGCAAATGTCCTGATTAGATAGACCCAAATGAGCTGCTCACAATGTCCACTGTGGTTATTTAGAAGCCCATTACACCTGCGCTGACGCAATTGGCAGCGCATTTGCTCTTGCCTGGCGGCTGGCAGGCGGCAGCCCGCACGACGCGCACGGCGGCAGCATGGACCTGGACCCCATGGACGTCTCGCACCACAGCCAGCCGCACCCCACAGGCCCACCGGGCCATGAGGACTACCAGGCATGCTTTGGAGCGAGCTCCCGGCCATTCTTCCTGTTCACACACAAAGCACATATACAATCTTGTCTGTCTGGCAATGTACAGTCGCTGAGTAGGCATTTCGCAAGCTTCATCGTATTTCATTGTATTGGCTGACAATCTGTCAATCTGCTGATCTGCAATTGCTCCACTTCAGCAGGGCCACCAGCAGGGGCAGCAGCAGCTCATGCCGGAGGTGATCTCTGCGGCAGACGCGGAGGCATCGAAGCAGCGCATTGCCGACTACCTCAACCGCCACACGGCGTACGAGCTGCTTCCCGAGTCTGGGAAGGTACTGCACGACGAGCAGCCAACAACATGCAGCTAACAGCAGTGATGTCTTTCGAGATGCTCCTGTGAACTTCTCTAGCTAGCTGGAACGAGCCATTATCGAGTTGCTGACTTTCATGGAAGGGGCGGTGGACCCGCGAATGTCTTACCGAAGGTTGTGGCTCTGGATGTCAACCTCCCGGTGAAGCAGGCCTTCCACGCGCTGTACGAGCAGGTGAGTTGATCAGGCCAGCTGCGAAATGCAAGAAGGCAAGAGATGCAGTCGAAGTAGGTTGGCCAACATCAGTCGACAGTTGCGCTACACTTCCTCATGTGTCTTCGACGGTTGTCTCTCTATGACACGGCAGGGAGTGCCGGCGGCTCCACTGTGGGACTCACAACAGCAGGACTTTGTGGGCATGCTCAGCGCCTCGGACTTCATTGCCATCCTACGGCAGGTCTGCAGCACCAATAGTTGCCCTGTCCAGATGATGCAGCATGCAAATGTTGGATGCCCGGAGCAATGTAAGTTTCTGATACTATGTACTTTGCTGGATGTAGCAGCTGTTCATCTGTTGTTGAGCTGCCTTGCTTCATGCTTGCAGCTGAGAAGCAACGGGCAGTCTCTCAGCGAGGAGGAGCTGGAGACACACACCATTGCGGCGTGGAAAGAGGAGAAGCTTGCCATATCAAGGCAGGACGATGCACCCCACACGCCAAGCCGCCGGCCGCTCGTCTCTGTAAGACGACAGCCACCACTATAAACTGTGCTATCGAGCCGCATGCGCCTACGAGTGCTGCTTCCGCACTGCTGAGTCTGCACTGCTGAGCGCTTCGTTTTGTGTGTGACTATGTTACTGTCAGGTGACGCCAGACGACTCGCTCCGGCACGTGGCCATGGCCCTGCTGCAAGCAGCTGTGGCGACCGTGCCTGTGCTGCACCGCTCTTCGGCAGACGGCGGAGCTCCGCAGCTGCTCCATCTCGCCTCCCTGTCAGGCATTCTAAAATGTAATGCGCAAGATCGCCACGAAGCGACGCTGCCCATGCGCGGACCCTTGACTGGACTTGGTTGTGCAGCTTCTGCTGCGGCCTGCAGTTTCTTATTACAATGGGCGTTTGCCATCTGCAGGCGTAGCGAGACACTTTCGGCACGTGGCAGGCTCTCTGCCCCTGCTGGCGCAGCCGCTCGGCGCCCTGCCGGTCGGCTCCTGGGCCACCGACACAGGCCGGCCGGGCCGGCGGCCGCTCACCACTCTGCGAGCTTCCGCCCCTCTCTCCACTGCCCTGACCCTCCTTCTGCAGGGCAAGTATTTCCTGCAGACGCCACATAGATACCGGCACCGACAACATGCATGCAAATATGTGCACTTCTTCTTGGGACAGCTCAAGCAGGAGTAAATCAGCCCTGGGTAGTGCCTCGGTAGAAGCGGACTTGCCTTGTACCTTAGTGCCAGATGTTTGCACGAGCTTGCCAGTGTGTGGGCCCACGTGTTCAGGACCATGTCTCCTTTGTCTGGTCGACAAAGTCACATGTGGAGTGTTGGCCCTGGTGCAGTTGGTGTGAGCTCCTTGCCGGTGGTGGACGAAAACGGAGCCTTGACTGATGTTTATGCTCGCAGGTGACCAGCTCCTCCCTCTCTGTGCTCTACTCTCATTCCCTTGCATGCTCCATCCATACTTGTGCACTGACAGAAGCACATCAATGCTGTCTCTGTCAATCTTGCTTTTGCCATGCTCTTATGCACCAAGGATTTACTGCAGTGGCTGACATCGCGCTTTGGTTGCACTCTCAGTGACATCACAGCGTTAGCCAGAGATAGGACCTATGCTCGCCTACAATTAGAAGACATCACCGTCGCTCAGGTTGTAAATCGTTTAATGCGTGCTTTACGAGATTTTGTTATGGGAGGTCATTTCTGGTGACCAGTGGCTGTCACTGTGCATAGGCAAGTAGTGTACAGGTACGTTGACTGAGGGGGAGCCGTCTTTGGTGCTGAAATGGCCGTCACGCAGGCACTCCACATAAGGCAGGATGCCGTTGGCGGGGCAACCGGCCAGCTAGGCACGCGGTGCCACATGTGCCTGCGATCAGACACGCTGCGGTCCATCATCGATCACCTAGCGACCCCTGGTACGAGGCGCAGCCATTATCACTGGCTACTGCAGCCTGGCACAAGGCTTCAGAATATAAAAGTACGACGGGCACACCCTGAGCCATGTTTGTTATCAATGATATGCAGGCGTTCGACGATTAATATGTGTGGAAGCTGGTAGCCGGCGCGTGGAGGGTATTGTCTCCCTGACAGACATCTTCAACTTCCTCCTAGCTTAGCGTGACCATGACCGAGCCATGCCCGCCTGGGGTTTCCATTATGGTGGCAAGCGCAGCCCCGTAACGTCGTCAGACCTCTGCCAGCGCAGCTCTTGGTATAGCATTCATTTTCAGGCCGCAGTTGTTTGCCCTTGTCATGGCCTGCGTTCCCTCCTGACACCACCTTACTCTCTGAGCACAGCAATGTTGCGTGATTTAGTATGTCACCTTGGGTGCCGAATGCAGTGACACAGTGTCACCAGTCTTTCTCTATATCTGATAGTCTTTCTGCAAGCTGGTGCAGGTCAGGAATCTCTTGAAGAAATGCATGTAGTACTGGCTATCAATAGCTCCCCTGCAGCCAGAGCTTCTAACAGAGATTTTATCCATCCAAGGCACGAGCATGAACCTGAGCCGGCAATGAGCCAAACTCTAAACATTAATGCCCTTGATCTGTGATGAAAGATGGCGGACATGGTCAAGTCACCTTCATAGTCCCGCCGTGAGTTTGCAGATGCACTGGATTACATGCTAGCGGAGTGCTTGCGAACAAATGGGTTTACATTGGGTTTGCTAACGACTATGCCACAGTGACACGAATGCGTGTGCGAGCTGTGGGGGGCCCAAGTCATTGACGGAGAGTCAGCTGGGGCCAGCAATAATTGGGGCGGGGAGGGGGCAGGCTATCCTGGGGAAGCTGCAGGGGCAGCCAGATGCTCGTCTGCCCGGTGGCAACGAAGAGCCGGCGGGAGTGAGGACCTCGACTGTGCACTCGATGATTACCCACAAAAACCTAAGGCACGTGATCACATGGCTGAGGAGGGTGCGCTAAGCTTCTTCAAGAAGGCTTGTTGGGTCCAAGAGGGCAATGGTAGTGTGGCAAAATGAGCAGAACTGATTGGCTCTGAAGGCAGCAGATTCAGCAAGCGGCACTGGCAGGTACAATGCCTCTTGTGAACCAGCCCACACTGACGAGCCACAGCGTTGCAGGCTCCGCCACCAGGCATCGAGGAGGGAGGAGGAGGACGCAGTCATCACCAGAAGCAATCACCACAACTTGCCTCCACTGACATTTGGATTCCAAAGCGGAGGCTCCGCTTAGTCAGATGCCATACTTGCGAGATAGCTTGCTCTGCAGAGCTGGCTCCAGGCTGGCCATGCACTGGTCCCATGAAGGACCCTGCAGTGCCTGCAATGGCATTCCAGCAAGCCATACTCAATTGAGGCTCAGAGTTGTAGGGCCATGCCTCTTACCGCAAAGAGCTTCCATTAAGGTAAAAAGCAGCAGAAAACATCGACAAGTATGTCTATTGGGCCGTGGTCTCTTACCTGGAAAGCAATCAACAACATAACAAGCAGCTCAAGATACCAACGAGTATGTCAAAGTCCAAAGAAGCCAACCTGTTTGAAGCCTTGCAAGACCTGCGCCAGCTCGGCTCGTAGCTCTTCGCTGTGTATCTCCTGCAACCAGCATATGGCATGACATAGATCAATGTCAAGCCAGAGTCCCCATCTTGGACAAAGCCACTCGAAAGAACACTGCTGCTTACCACAATGCCTGAGGAAAGAGTGCTTACATGCCAACTGCCGATTGCCTCACATATGGACTTCAGTGATGGCACTGCTCCGCTCGGGTTCAACCGCACCTGCATCGAGGCACCCTAGCACGTCACTCAAACTTCCATTGTGAGGATACTCCACAAGTAAATTAACATTCTCCACAACCTCTCTTCAGATTCACCATCAAGAACTGGGAACGACAAAGCCAGGCAAGGTAGCGCATGGCTCACCACTGCACAAAGACCTCGGAAAGCATCTTCCTTCTCGATGTCGTCCCGTATCCTGCGTCATGCAGTAAGGCCGATTAAGAAGTCTGACAGAGCTCGTGTGAAGCATCCAGATGAGGCTTGTGGCCAATATTCACACAAACGAGGTCCACTGAGGTCATGGTAAGCATACGTCCTCAGCGCATGGCACCACGGCTGCGCAAAGTGCTCCAGGTGAGGAGCCACGAGCTGGGAGCAGACCCAACCCAGGCGCCCAAGTGTGATAGCACAGTTCTCAATGAGCGACTTGTTCATCCCCTGCACCAAGTGGCAACATTCCACTTAACAAATGTTACCAAGCACAGACTTGGTACGTCAGAGAAACGGCAGATGCACCTCAAGTGATCCATACAGCCCTGACTATCTGAGTAGCAGCAACACCTGTGTTCGAGAGAGGATTGTCACAATGAAGCTGATTGTGGACAGGACTATGGGCGCCACAGCCTCCTTCACCTGCCACCATGCCCCACACCTTGACCCTCAGCTACTGCCCAGTGCACAACGCTTCTGCCACTTGCACTTGAAGTCCATGAATCTTATACGCTGACCTTGACAGCCATCTCCCCAATGGCCCAGCAAGCATTATTCGTCACAGAGGTGTTGGTTGCTGACGGATCTGTAAGTTGCTGCATCATCACTCACAAGCAAGGGCTGACATTACATAAGACAAGGAAACCATCTTGGGTCTCTAATTAAAGTCAATAAATTTAAGCACAGGCTGAAACCGCGAGAGGGAGTTGACCAGCCCAAGAGTAGTTGGTGCTGTGTCAATTGCACAAAGAGGGCAAGCCCTCATTTTTTCTATGACAGCCAAGATACAAGAGCCTGCAGAAAGGGTTGTCGCTGCACACCAGCTGTGCGAGAGCCACGACCAGGAAGTCATCCAAGCGCGGCTCCAAGTGCACCATGCAGGCCTACGCACGTCTCCAACATGCTGTCAATTGCTGTGCTAATGTGCCCTTGTACGTCACAATTCAAGCTTCATCTGACCCCAGGTAACACTCTGTACTCAGTATTAGATACCACATTCTCTACAGAGGCAGCTCTTGTGACGCTGAAGCAACCCACCTTGGCGAGATCGCCAAGCAGGGCAAGCGAAGATTGTCGAATGTCAGCGTCCTCGTCTGAGCAGCATTGCAGGAGCAGGTCACGCAGGTCGCTCCTACCCACCTGCATGTATACATGACATACACTTTGAGTCCAACAGTCTCCGCTCTTAGAGCTGATGAGAAGAAGGTGCAACTCAACCAGCTAGTTGTGCCAGATGTGGCGCCTGGTACAGACCAGGCTTTCTATGCTGGGACCGAGGCCTTCGGCCAGGCCAGAGAGCAGGTCCAGGGAGCAGATCACAAAGTCCTTGTCATATACAACTCCACTCCGATCGTTGTCCACCTGACAGGCAAGTAGCATGATACAAGTCAAGCGACGGACCACATAGCAAGCTCATGACAAGATGGAGAAATTGGGGTACCCAAGTAGGAGCCTGTTCTTGATTCATGCAAGCGCTCAGCTGAGAGATGTCAAATCAACAGGACCAGCAGCGATCCATCCGCAACTCACCTTGGCAAGTGACTGGGTTCGGATTATGTTAGTGCAGCGCACAAAGACAGGCTCTGCATACTGTGCAAAACCCATCCCCAAAGCCTGCATCAATCCAGTACAAGAGTTGTCCACCCTCACAGTCAAACCTGCTGTTGTACTAGAAGCAATGACAAAGATAGAAGGAACCATAGACAGCTCTGCTTCAAGCTTGGAAGAAGCGATTACGAGGCTAGGATTCAGAGAGAGGTACTATCCAGAAGTGTGGGACTGACACAGTCCGCAGGCCAAGGTCACCTGGGCCAAGGAGGCGAAGCACTCCAGGAGCGGGAGAAGGTCCTTGTCGGTGTCTGACAGCTGCTGCCACTTGGCAATAAGTGGCGGTATCAAAATCTCCATGTACTGGGGCTGCGGAGCATACAAAGGTGACATCGATAAATCATGTGAACAATAGAACAACAAAATCATGTGAACAATAGAACAACAATGTGAACAATTTTACATTCGACGTAATTACCAACCACGATGCATTCACACAGTCAGATGTGAAGACAGCAAGGTTTGATACAGCAACACGAAATGTTGTACTTCGGCCGATGCCTACCTCAGCAAGCTCTCCACCCACAGATTCGGCCAGTGCGCCAAGTGCGTCGTACAGACCTCGAAGGTTTCGCCTCTGCAGCAAATCAGAGTTGACAAGGTAGCTCAGCATGGATGCTCCTGCAAGATGTGGAGGCATATGATCGTCTAAGCCTTAACCGCGTACCTGATACTTGCCAAACGCATACATGAGGTGCTGCAGGATCAGCTGCAACCTTGGTATCAACTGCTCTCCTGCCTCCTGCTCGCGAAGTTGCTCAGGCAGCGAGCATGAGTTAGCCGACTTGGACTGTCAGAATTCACAATCACTCATCTATTTGTTCACTTTCAGATCCTGACTATTTGTCGTGTTGGAAGCACACAGACTTGACAAGAGTGTTGTGATGAACGTGTCAGATACCTCCTCCAAGGTGGCAAACGCGGAGCAGGCGGCCTCCTGGACGCACTTGTTGGAGTCCAAGATGCGCTTCAGGATGCCACTGAGGAGGCTGTCAAACTGCCCCTGACTGCCGACTTGCTGCTCTCCCTGCACATCAGAAGGCCGCAGTTGATCCAAATACAGAGGGGGGCAGGGCTTGAGAGACTTAGCCATGCGGAGGGGTTTAGGAAGTGAATCTATCACGGCTCTGAGGGCTGAGAATCAGACTATTGGACCCACATCATAACTTCACAGGTTAAGTATAGGGTCTGTAGTCAGGACAAAGTCTATACAGTGCTAACTCGTCCTCAACCACCAAGGAGGCACGTCAATCTCATTTAAACATGTATATGTGCGGGGCCTCAGGTCGACCTGGATGATAAACTTGGCGTATCGTGATAATGTCCAGCACGTGATACTCCGCACAAGAGGGTGCTTGTCCTCCAACAATGGCAGCAGAAATGTCACAATCTGCATGATGTCAGTACCAACATACAGATAAGCTCCTGACGCAGGCCACGAATCTCCCGCACAGATAAATAGAGCAATAAGCCGCAAGAAGGACCAGCAGAGGAGTGAATAGTGCAGTATAGTTGGCGACAAACTTGTCAATCATACCCAACAAGCCAAAATGGAAAAATAGCGAACACATTATGTTTGTGCCTCCTCAGACAGACTGCCAGACCTGTGGTAAGACCGGCAGGAGGCCATTGATGCAACCCTCGGCAATGGCGCCCAGTGCCAGGACCGCCGCTTCCCTTTCTTTCCACGCACTGTCGCCTGCGATCGTCAGCCGAGTCTGCGAGAGCCACAGCTCCTCTATTTGTCAGCAGAAACTCTCCTTCATTTGTTCAGATCGCCAAGGCCAGTAGGAAGAGTGCGACCATACTGCCTATTATGCTGATCATCCTCTGGTTTCGAAAGTACATGCGTCAACACGCAAGTCCCACAACAAGCTAGCCAGCAGCTATGATGAAGGCATGAGCAAGCACAGGCGGGCATGCCTGCACAAGGGGCATGACGTGCGGTAGGAGCTCATCATTGAGCACGAGGGAGAGGATGTCCAGACCGGCGGCACTGCACTTGCGGAGGTTCCAGGCACTAATGATCTCGCCATCATCCTGCATCGAGGAGGGTTATGACAAAGTATGGCTGAGCTTCTAACCACACCACTTTGATCAGACAAAGTCAAATTAATGAGTTCACCCCATGCTTTTAAGCATTGCATCAGCTATGCACAACGAGCTAGAACGCATTTGTTTGGGACTTTGCTTCATCCCAGCAGACTTTTGGCTGTAGCCGGCTCTAACTCAGAATGCTTGCGAGCTGGTTGATAGCTGACCTCATCTTCCTCTGCTGCATCTGCACCATGCACTTTTGGTGTGTGGAAGCGAGGCTTCAGGTCCTGCACCGAGCAACGCAGCACACTGCTCCCCTCAGAATACAAGCGGCATACACTGTATGGAGCAAGTAGACTGGGCAGTAAAGGCCTCCATGTAAATGGGCCTGAAAATGTAACGCAAGCTGTATCGGCGAATCAGCGACACGCTGGAAGCTGCAGCGTACCTGATCTCGATCAGGTGCAGATTCATCCTCCTGCAGAACATCAAGGAAGGGCCGCCTCAGTTGCTAAGGAGCTCAACAATTGCACGCGGACACTAAGCTGACGGTGATGACATGTTGACATCCCCATACTTGGCCCAGCAAAGCCTGACCTGTAGACCCCTATGACGCATGTAGTCCCTAACCCAGAAACTCTCAGCCTGCTCGAGCACAGCGTGAATGTGTACTGCATACAAGATAGCAAGAACTCCTGCAAGAGCAAGACCCCCTCAATAACAGGGGGAGACATATCATCCTCATGGGCCTCACCTCTGCTTCAAGGACAGCCTCGTCATCGTCGTCATAGACCATATTAGTCAGCAGAATCTGCACAGCAACGAAGTGTGAGGACAAGGCATCCAGTAAACCTTGCAGCCAGAACAGGGTGAGACTCTGCAAGCCTGCATCAGAGTATGCACTCCCACTGTGGACCTGAGTTCGACAAGAAAGCCTTGGTGAGTCGTTCGTGCGTACCGCAATGAGACGCGGGAGGAAGTCACGCAGCAGCTCCTGCGGCTGGTCGCTCTCGCAGTACGCTGCCCTGGAGACCCGCCGCAGCTTGCGCACCGCATGACACTCAGCCACGGCGGCAGGCTCCACATTACCGGCGGCCTATCGCTCTGGACTTTGGCCCCACCATGCTTAGAATGACGGGTTTTGACTGCAGAGTAGCATTGCCGTTAGAAGATGGCAGTGGCAGGTGCTAATGACAAGCTTCAGAGTTCCCAAGCGCACCAGAACTCGCTCGCCTCCAGAGCAACTTCTGAAGAGGGGTCCTGCGAGGCCTGCAGCATGTACTCCGCCACGTTCTTCATGTGCGGCTGCAACCAGCAAACCAAGGTTGTCAGCAACACACGTACAGCAGCAGCTCCTTCAAGTAACCGTCCTCCATGAGCAATAGTGACTGCTACAGACACAGAAAAAGTCTTTGCATAACAGGCTTTGCACTGGGCCCTGTCAGTAACTCAGCAGCTCAGCACAAACACAACTGGAGCTCTCAATCCAGTTCGGCGAAGCCTTTGTGGACCGTCATGGCGGCAGAGCAGTATGACCTGCTCGCCTTAGGGAGCAACAGCCAAGAACTGGCATGACATACCTCCAGGAGGCTAGCCTGAATCTCGAGCAGCTGCACCAACGACGCGCACACCTGCAGGCGGCGCTCGGCAGCTCCCAAAGTCAATGAGGGCCGGCTGCATGCTCTGATTCGCTTCTGCCAACGAGCCAGCACAAGAGCAGACCTCTAATGCACTTGCAGCGACGGGTGAGTCGCTGAGCACAGAGGTGGCTGTCTCAGGACGAGGTGAACGGATCTCTCACCAGCTTCCGAACATCTGCAGAGGGATCATTGGCGAGCGCAAAGAGGCCCTGGAGGAAGGCTTCCTTGTTTGCAGTGAGCGCCTGCACAGGACCACGTGCATCGCCCCACAGCAGTGAGACAATGCTGCCGGCTCGCTTTATATGCGGGAATTGAGCATGGACTGACGTGACTCGCTCAATGGGCACGACAACAGGAGGCTTCTGACGGACTCAGTGCCATGCAGGTTGCGGCCATCGACCTGGGGCATGCTCGGTATGAACTCCTTGGTGCACTTGACAGCGAGCCGCCGCAGTGTTGCATGCGGCGACCCAAAAATCTGCCACGGCCATGCGTATAGGGGAGCGCTCAGCCCTCCCTCAGCTTGGCCCTCGTTGTGATTCCCAGCAGCACTCAGGTTGGCGTCACAAGTGGAGGCCCGCAGCATGACTCGGCACACGCCATGCTGCCAGAAGATACCCGCCATGGCAGGAGGAGCACGGCGCTCAAGCCGACGCCTGGAGCCGGACCTGGAGGAAGCGCGGGAAGAAGGCGTTGACTGGCCGGCCGGACAGGCCCTCGACGTCCGCGTCCAGCTGAGTGGGCATGTCCTCGCAGACCTGCGGCAGCCATGCGAGCAACCACTGCCGCTCAGCGCCGGCTTGCGAGGGCGTCTGCCGGGCAGCCGCCAAGCCGGCAGCGGCGCCGGCGGCACCTTGGAGAGGGCGTCCAGCGCGCCCTCCATGTGGTTATAGTCGCCCGAGTCGAGGCAGGCGGCGAAGGCCTCGAGCGCCTGGGGCCAGGCGGCGCCGCTGCCGCCCTGCTCCAGGAGCGTGGACACGACGGTGCCGACGGTGGCGCGCAGCCGGCGGTCGGGCACGCCGATGGCCGGCAGCAGCTCCGCCTTGACGTGCGCCAGCGCCGCCGGCTCGAGGCCGGCCGCGGACTTGAGGTGGTTCTTGAGCAGCAGCCCCGCGGCCTGCCGCACCTCCACCGCCTGGCCCTGCGCCGCTCGATTGGGGCCGCCGAGTCTTAGCTCCATGGCAGCAAGGCGGCACCCCTGAAGCGGCGCTGCCGGCGGCGGCGGCAATGGCAATAAATGGCGGCGGACCTCGGCGCGGGTGAGGACGAAGGCGAGGTAGGAGGGGAAGTCGGGCAGCGCGGCGGCGCGCTGGAGCTGCGCCACGATGGCGCCCTGGTCCACGCCCGGCTGCAGGTACGACGCCAGCAGGCCGCAGAGCTCGCGCACGACCTCCTCGCGCAGCGCCCAGGGCGCCGCCGCAGCCGACTCCGGGGATGCCGCCGCCGCCGCCGCCGCCATGACGGCCGATGGCAGCTCCTGAGAGCTCGCCGCGCTACTCGGCTGACGCGGCTGGGCCAGGCGGCGGCAGCTGGGTCGCTCCTCGGCGCCGC
>WELB01000401.1:34627-48699 GCA_009602725.1 Spirogloea muscicola
CCCGGGCCCGGCGCCGCAGCCGCCGCCGGCCGACGCCGGCTCGTCGCCGGCGTCATCGTCGCCCGGCCATGGCGGCGCGGAGGCCTGCTACAGCCCCGACTCCATCCTCCAGGTAACCGCGGCGGCGGCACTGGCGGCATTTTAATCCTGCACCTGTAGATTCACCCATGGCAGACACCTTAACTCGCCGGGCCACTGACGTCCCGCCGTCGCGCCGCAGTTCATGTCCTCGCACTGCCTGCCGCCCGGCGGCCTGCTCTCGCCGCTGCGGCCGGCGGCAGTGCCCCCGGCCTCGCCGCCCTCGCGGGCGGCAGTTGCAACGACGACGCCAGAAACCCGTCATGGCAAGGACCGTCAGGCTCCTCCGCCGCCGCTGCCGCAGAAGCAGGATGCCAGCGCCCCAACAGGCCCAGCAGCGGCGGCGGCGGCGGACTCGCGCCAGCTCAAGCGCCATGAGGAGGCGTCCGCTGAGAGGGACTTGCTGCCGGAAGGGGCAGCCGCCCTCGGTGCAGCGGGTGACAGGAAGGCCGGTGGCGCGGTGACTGTGCTGGTGGCGGCCGATGCCGGGGCGGCTAAGAAGCGACGGCGGGAGGAGGAGTTGCCGGTGCCAAAGGGTGAAGCCATGCGTGGCGGCGGCGGCGGCAATGGCGGCGGAGCCGGCTACAGCAAGGCAAGGCTATATGGCGGCAAGGCAGCCGGCGACAAGGCCGCCAGCGCCGGCGGTGGCGGGAGCGGCGCCGTGCCGCGACGGGGTAGTGTGGACAAGCGCGGCGTCGCTGGGCTGCCGGCGGCGGCGGCAGGCCAGGCCGAACCGCCACCACTGCCGCCGGCAGAGAAGCTCGGTGATGTCCGCAAGGCCGCCTTCGCGGCCAAGGAGCCGCGGGCACCGCTGGCCCAGGAGCCAGCCAAGGCCCCGGCACCGCCAGCGCCGGCTGCACCGCCAGCCTCGGCCGCCGCGGCGGCAGCGGCGCCGCTGACGCTGGTGGAGGAGAACTGGGCGGAGTGCGACCGCTGCAAGATCTGGCGCCTGCTGCCCGAGGAGATTGACCCCGCCAAGCTGCCGTCCAAGTGGTTCTGCTCCATGCAGACATGGCTGTGAGCTCCGCCACCGCCCCTCCTCGTTCTCCGCGCTGCCACCACCGCCACCTGACATTGCGTACAATGTACAATGTACGATGCACAATGTGTACAATGTGTACAAATGTAGTCCTGGAGGCTGGCGGCTCACATTGTTGGCGGCTGCGTCGGCATGGCGGGCAGGCCGTCGATGGCGCGCTGCGGCATCCCCATGGAGGAGACGTCGCGGGAGCTGTACCGCATCTGCGGGCTGCCCATACCCGAGAGCCTGCGGGAGGATGCTGCTGCGGCCTCGCCGCAGCCAACGGCGTCGTTGCCGCCGGCGCAGCCGGTGCGCGGCAAGGGTGCGAAGCTCAACGGCGCGGTCAGGGCCGCCAAGGTCTCTGCGGCCGCTGCGGCGGCCGCAAAGGAGAAGGAGCGGCACGCCGCCACTGCGTCGCCCGGCAAGAGCCGCCAGCAGCTCGTGAATCCCGACGCAGTCGCCAAGGCGAGGAAGGCGGCCGCCGCCGCTCTGGCGGAGTCCCCCAGTTCTGGGCGGGGCCGGAAGGCCGCTGACCGGGAAGCCGGTGCCGGCCCTCGCCAGCAGCACACTGATGCCGTTGGCACCAAGCGCCCGCGACCTGCCAGCGACGGTGAGACGCCATCAACGCCAACCCCAGCATCGGTGTCGTCATGTGCTGTTAGTTGTCCAAATCCAGATCATTGAGCATCTTTGATCATACTTCATATTCTCAACTCTTACATAAGGCCATTGCGTCACCAGCAGCAGCGGGCCCCCTTGAGGAGGGCCGGGCGGAGGGCGCCGATGCGCGCGGCAACGACAATGCGGTGGTGCCCTCAGCGGACGCCGGCGGCAAGGTGGACAACGCTGCGGGGCTGACTGGAACCCCGGAGCGGCCGCCCATATCTGCCCTTACTGATGAACAGCATGCAGCAGCAGGCTCAGCAGAGTTGCTGGCCACTGGCGCAGCAGACCCGAAGAAGGCTCCTGCAGCTGCCATGGTCGCCGCCGGGGCTGCCGAGGCTGGCGCCACTGGCGGTGGCGCCGCGGTCAAGGCCCCAAGACCAGCAGATGAGAAGGCCACCAGGAGCTCGGGCAACGCCAATGGCGAGCCGCCGCCGTCGACAGCGGCAGCAAGCTCCGGGGCGATTGCAGGCGAGCGCAGGCAAGGGGGCGAGCACTTGGCAAAAGTGTTGGAGACGCCGCTGATGGCAGCACAGACTCGAGAGGCTGCACTCCCCGCCATCATGGCAAAGCCGTCCAAGACTGCAGCAGAAGCTGCTGGTGCTGGCGGCAGTCATGGGGAGGGGCCAGCAAGCGTCGGGGCAACTGCGGCAGCACCATCGTTGCCAGACAGCTCCTCCGACACGACGTCCAACACATCTGACACGAGCTCAGCGAGCGACACGTCAGATGTCTCGTCATTGTCTGCGGCTGCAGCAGCGGACGCCGCCACGGCGGCAGTCAGAGGCTCCACCGGCCCTGCGGCAGGCGGCCGGGAGCGTGGCGCAGGGGAGGCCGGTGGGAACAAGCGCAGCATGGCGGCAGCTCGGGAAGGCGGGGAGGGTGCTGCAAGCCCAGTTCGTCATGTCCGGCCCGAGAGCCGGCCAGGAGGGCAGGAGGCCGAGCTGGACCGTGGGATGGAGAGGGCGGAGGCGCACCACCAGCAGAAGGAGCGGTCACGCTCGCAAGAGCAGGAGAGACCTAGGAGCCGGGAGTCGGCAGCTGAGAAGGAGAGGGAGGAGGGGGAGAGGGAGAGAGGAGACAGGCAGAGAGGGGAGAGGGAAAGGGTGAGGGAGAGGGAGAGGGCGAGAGAGAGAGAGGAGGGGGAGAGGGAGAAGGGCCGTCAGCGGCCGAGGGAGGTGGAGAGTGAGTGGGTGAAGGGGAGGAGCAGGGAGAGGGAGGGGGAGGGCGGCGTGCGAGGAGGGAGGGAGGAGCGCGATGGCGGCAGGGACAGGGACTGGGGACCCAGGGAGTGCGACCGCAGCCGCGAGCGAAGCCGGGAGCTCGCGGAGGCTCCGGAGGCGGCGCCGTCTGGCCGCAAAGGCAGCCGCGAGCCGGCGGACGAGGCGGAGCTGGAGCGCAGAGAGGACAGCAGCAATGGCAGGCAGCCGGCATCCCCTTGGGGCCGGCCGCCGCAGAATAAGCGGGACCGCCATGGTGGGCCCGTGCCATCGTCGCCAGCGCCGGAGCGCGACGCAGCGGCTCGGTCGCCGCTGGCAGAGGCCAAAGCGAGGGACCTCCATCATGCAGCCGGCAGGGATGCGCCAGCCTTCAGAGGTTCGCCGAGGCTGGAGACGCGAGCCGCCACTCCCGCCGCCTCCTCCCGCACGCCTCCGCGGCAGCAGCCATTGCACCCCGGCGGCAGCGCTACCGCCGTCTTCGACGGGGCAGCCAGGGACGGCGGGCAGCTGCTGTCGCCACCCAAGGAGGGGCTGCCGCCAGCCGGGTCACGCGAGCTTGAGCAGCACCGCCGTGCCATGCGCGAGGCCACGAATCTCAAGCACGCCGCCGACAAGGTTAAGGTACGGGCAATCTGAGACACTTGTTGGCGCTCGATGATGCATTGAGGCGGTCATGGACGCCAGGCCTCTGACATGGTGCTCGCCTGCTGATGTTGGTACTGAGTTGACGGCGGCGCTTGCGTGCAGAGCACGGACCTGTACATGGCGGCTGCACTCAAGTTCCTGCAGGCTGCCTCCATGGTGGAGGCAATGGGCGCAGATGAAACGCGACATGGGCAGGTCACGCTTGCTGCCAAGACGTACCAGGACACTGCGCCCCTCTTTGAGTACGCAGAATCCATCTGCTCCCTCATCAAGTGCTGCGTTGAGGACTTTGATAATACTGTGGAAGTTGGGGTAAACACATACTGTTTGTCGCATCTTTGCATAAGCAGACAGCTAAGTCCGTAGGAGTAGGACTCGCAGCCTTGCACCAACTGCTGGACAACTGGGCGCTCGCCGAGTCGTCTCATGTGTTGGCCAACCATCTGACGCTCGCAAGCGAGGTCTCTGGCCCTGCCTCGCCAGGTTCTGTGCCAAGGCGTACGCTGACAACGGGGAGGCGGCGAGCGCGGCCCTGGCATACAAGTGCGCGGCGGTGGCGCGCACGCGCGCCATGCTGGGCCGCCATGCCTGCATGCGCCGCGACCGCAACGAGCTGCAGGCTGCCGTCTCGCAGGCGGCGTCGCTCTCGCCGGGAGGCTCCTCGCAGGCCGCGGCCGCGAGCCCCTCGTCCCAGCCCACCGCTGCCCCTGGATCGGCGCCTGCCGCCGGTGTTGCCGCTGCTGCAGCAACTGCCAATGGCAATGCCACAGCTGGAACGCCAACTGCGAATGGTAAGGCACTCGTCTTGCCTGCTCAAAGTTGTCTGGTTGTCATGCAGCAGGCCCATACTGTGATGTGCCTTGCGACTTGGTCATGACTGCCACAGGCCCGCTGATTGAGGGTTAACATTGCCTTTTGTGGGCCAGGCTGCTCGCCGTCGTCATCTTCAGGGGGGTCGATGCTGGACCAGAACCCGGGAGGGCCAGCGGCAGGCCAAGCGGCCGCCGGCGGGGCCGGGCTGCCGCGGGTCGGTGGCTCACCGCCGGGGAACTTGGCGGGAGGGCTTGACAGCAATGGGCTGGTGCTACCCGGCCGTGTCCGGTCGCACTACCAACGCCTCATTCGCGACGTGAGCTTCTGTCGCTAGCTCATCCCGTGCTGGCGATGGCTTTGGCTGCGATTGCTGACCTGACCTTGACTCGACCAGCGGCAAGCTGGCCTGCCGAACTGCGACTTGGCCCCAACTGATTCTGACGAGGTGATTGTGGTGGTGCTGCAAGCAGGCGTATGACATGAGTGTAGCCATGGGGGCCTGGGCCAAGGCCGCCGGCGCGTCGGCGGCNCGCCGCCGCCGCCGCCGCCCCCCGTAGCGCTCCGGCCTATGGTGCCGCTGTACACCGCGCCGCCGCTGCCGCCAGTGGACTCCGACGACGGCATTTCCAATGACGGTGGGCTGTGGGCCCCGAGGCTGGCTCAGTCTTGAACGCCCGGCGCTGCAGCAGTGTGCTAAACTGGCCCCCCGGCTCTTGCCGACTCGGCGGCGCAGCAATCGGTGGCACGACTGGCCAGCTCCTGGAGCAGAACGCGCAGGCCATCAGCCAGGTCCGCGCCAACCTCGCCGCCTGCAAGGTGAGCAATCCTGGCCACACCGATGTGTCGACGCCCAGCGCCTGCTTCCTGAGCTAGACTCTGGTGGCCGAGCCGAGCCGAGCCGAGCCGCCTTCTGGCTGTCTTGCTGAGAAGTCCCTTTGCTGCCGCCGTCGACGACCCCTACCATGGAGCAGGCGCAGGATAATGTGTTGCTGCTGCTGCAGATCCGCGACAACATCTCGTCCATCCTCAACGGGTGAGACAACGCCCTGGCACTGTCCACCCCTTGACAGGCTATCTACGGAGCTGGATTAGGATGGAGCTATTAGGATACTAAGGTGTTCGGGCTCAGAGTCCTGAGGTGGTCATGCTCGGCGGAGCTTCAATCCTATCATATCCAATTTTTGAGCTCAGTGTTAAGGGAATCTAGGGTCTGTTTGTAGTATCTAGCTTGTACTTATAATCCAAATCATCAGCTAGAAGTACGGTGACCTGCTCTCTCTGGGCGACAGGCACTTCGCGTCGCTGGGAAGGCAGCGACAAAGTGTGGCCGTGCTTTGATGGACGTGGTTCGTGCGTGCGTGTTGGCAGGATGACGAGCATGCCAGGCATCATGAGCCAGATGCCGCCGCTGCCCGTGAAGCTAAACCTGGAGCTTGCCAACACGCTGCTGCCCAAGGGCATGGGGCCTCTACCGCCTGCCGCAGCCCCTGGTGGCGGTGCTGGCCCTGCCCCTTCAGCGAGCGCTGCTGCTGTGCCTGCCTCCTCCGCAAGCTAGCAGTTGCATATCTGCTGCTGCTAGGCTCCTGTATGATCGATTTTGCTGCTGTACATATTGCGTTGTCTGCCCCTTGCTCAAGAATGTGAGAGCAAGGGTAATTGCTGCTCTTGCAGCTGTTTGCGAGAATTTGAGAGTGGCTACATTGTAAGTCTGCTCATTTTGGGCAATCAATGTAGTGCAGATTCAGCATCCTCTCGTTACACTGGCCTTGCAGCTTCTGTGCTGTGTGGGCATGCATGCACAATTTTGCCTCTTAACAAAGTCTGCTCTGTTCACTATGTTGTTGCCTCAACAAGTACTACCTTCATGGTGACACCTCAGAATCGCAATACTTGTGCAGACCTTGTGTTAATGAAGGTATGGAGGGGTGTACTTGTAGCTGCAATGCTTATGATTTTAAACTTAAGAGCAACCATAAGCCTTTGACCTGTTTGCTGCAAATTAGAAAAACCGTCTGGCTATCTAGGTCCAGCTCAGGCACCACCTTGCGGTGGATGCGCTTGACTAACAGCACATCACACATGGGGCACCTAGGGCCTCACAACTTGGGTGCAATCCCGCAGCATCAAGGCTCAAGCAGGGACAGTGGCAGCTCCAACTATGAGGCTCTCTTTCGCCTGAGTGGCGCTGCTCGCAGCCTGCTGTGGGGCTGTGCCAGAGCGCTCAAGCTTGTGCTCTGAGCAAGCTCGCTTGTCGTACTGACTTCGCCTCCTGTGGCTGAAGCTAATGGACTGCTTCCAGGAGGGCCCGTCTCTGAGGTGCGCGACAGTACTTGCATGTGCACATCAGCCTTGCTCGTACTTGCTGGTTCTGTGCCTTCCACCATCAGATCACTGGGCGCCATAGCGCACTGGGCTTCCTGGGCGCGGCCATCAAGGGGTGTCGGCTCTAGCAACTCGCGGCTGGGCTGAGGATCATTGTGCTCCTCCTGCTCTTCGTCTGCACAGAAGCCTCCGCCTGTCGCATACGCTGCAGGGAGACCCGGCGAGTCCTCCGCACCCTTGGAGCCTGCAGCTTCCAGCGCTGGCCAAGGAGCGCCGTCCACGCCACTCACGACATGCACGTTGCTCTCTCCCAACTCGCTGCTGCCATCTGCAGCTTGGAGCATCGCCTTCCGTCTGGACCGTGACGACTGCCACAGCAGCACGCCCCATAAGCAAGCTCAGCTTCATAGCAGAGCAAAGAGATTCTACCACAAAGGAAAATGTATATTACAAATTCAGTAGTAATTGACTTCACTCGTGCAAGATCATTCCACTGGTGCAACTAGTCACTGACTGCCGCGCTACTGGCTGCGACTTGTGCTGACTGAGTGAAAGAGCCAACAGAGCAGAATGCAACTTACTCTTACACTCTCCTCAGCGCCAGCATCGCTCCTTGAGGGTGCTCCGTGCACATCGCTCCCAGAGCCGCTGCTGCTCTCATCTCCACCTTCATACTCCATGTCCCCGCCCACCTCCTCCTCCGAGCTGCTCGCTTGCTTCCGCACACTTTTCCCGCCTCTTGGTCGCCTGCTCGCCTTCTTCTTGCCGCTGTCTGCAACTTTAGCCACTGCCGGCTTTGATGGAGGTGCTGGCTTCTTGCCTCGCCCACGAGCTTGGCGCTGCCTCTGCCTTACCTCAACTACATCCTCAGATGTGGCCAATGCCAGTTGCTCCTCATCCTGCTGTTCAATCTCAGTTAGATGAGTAGCTGCTCCAGTCACTTTCTTGGCCTTCTTTTGAGGTGGATCTGAGATGAGATGGTGTGGCAGGTCCATCAGCTCCTCGCTGCGCTTCCCTGTGATCCTAGTCACAGCCTTCTGGATGCGCTTGCTCCGGATCTTTGCGAACCTCTGGTTGAACGTGTAAAATGCTTCGAGCCTCATCTGGGTCTGCACACAGCATCAGTCAAAATACCAATTTACAGCGGGCACTGTCTATATTACTGCACAGTCTCTGTTACTGCACGATAACCGTAGCTTACATGACTAGCAAAGAGATTCAGACTTAGGCAAGTTGGCAAACTTCCAAAGAAGCGGAGAGTTGAAGAAGCAATGGAACAGACATCTAGCAGCTTGCACCTACAATTTCACACAGACTCATGACTAAGTGCGACAGCCTTGTTACACACAGGCTTCATCTTGACAATACTAAGAGCCATGAAGCTGATCCTTAGAGTTCGGCCCTGGTTCTAATCTTGCCTCTTGGTTCTCATATGCTTTCAGGGCCGGCATCACAGCGTCGTCAGTCTTCTCCCTGGACCAGCCCAGGCGATCGTGGCAGAACTTGCGGAGTGCGTCGAGGTCGGGACGCCCCCAGGTGCACCGCTCAGTCGACCGGTCCACCTGAGGCCTCTTGTAGGCGGCCATGACGGCAGCGCTTGGGAACGACTCGGGCACGTTCCAGTTGCGGCTCATGTTGCGATGCTTCGCCTCAAAGGCCCGCCGGATGGCCATCAGCTCCGGCTCCTCGAGGGGCTCGCCTCCTACCCCCTCTTCTGCCTTGCTCGACAAGCCTTTCCCGTGTCCGCCGCCGACGTGGTCAAAGATCCTCTCGTCTGGCCCATCCAGCCAGTCCTTGAACTTCTCCAGGCCACCATTTCCCGGGTAAGCGTTCACGACCTCGATAGCATTCACAATGCCAATGCCACTTCACCCAATAAACAAACAGTCTCATGAGCTCATAAACTTCCCATGGAATAAGGTGGAACACCTGTTTACGAGGGCCAGCGCTCAAAGTTGCGGCATAGTTAGGCAGCCATATTGAGTCTCTGTGGAGCACTGATCATATCCAATGACTTCTCTGGAATATTATGACAAATTGAGATAAATACCCCTCAAGGAGAACTTTCAAAGGCCAAATTTGCTGAACTTGGATGCGTAGCAGACAGTAACTCAAGAGGAAGAAGTGTCGAAGAGATCCTTGTCAAAGCCAAGCATGATGATGTAAATGCTTCAAGGGCGATGGATACAGACATGGCGGATAGAACGTTCCTGCTATATCAGAAGCAGGCAAAGTATACAAATAGAAGACCCTTCCTCCACATTGCTTGGCTGTCATTGGCCTCTTCACCTGATTCCGGGCGTGTAATCACTGCCCAGCAGCATGGCCATGCGTATAAGCTTGTCCCTTGACAGGCCAAGCTCGCCTTCAATGTCCTTCATGTAGTACGTCTCCACGTACTTCCGTTCGTCAAAGAGGTTTCTGTACACGCTCCTCCCTCCAAAAAGGAAGGCGTCGCAGTCATCAGTAACAATGCCATCCACAAAATCCACCTCGTCCATGAATGCGCACTGGGCCTCCGCCTCCATTGGCGCAATGATGTACGGCAAGCCAAAAATTTGAAGAAGCTCCTGAACAAAGTCATGAAGAACGCAAACCTCGCTAAATAACTATCGTGATTTAGCGAGACTGTTGAATTCTTCAATCAGAGATCAGTAAGCAAGCAGGCAGTGTGTCCAGGATGATATAGGAAGGACGCGGAGATCAAAGACAGCTTCGCTTTGGCTGTTCACCTGGCACTCTTGGAACATGTCAGAGCTGACATTCTCAGCATCGCGCTCGTTCCTTTTCTGCAGGTTGCGGAGTAGCTTCTCCTCCTTCCGTAATGCCATGAACTCCTCGTCCCTCAGGTCTTGCGATTCCTCATCCAAGGCAGTGTTGGCCTGTCAAATGTGCAAGACACAGTTGGGTCTAGCTTGACCACAATTTCTGATGAAGTAACAGGACTGCAATAACAGGTGTAGGTGTATGTGTAGATAAGCATGTGTACCTGCAACTCAGCCTGCAGCTCGTCTTTGAGGGCAGCGGCTTCCTCAGCGAGCCGTAACTTCTCCTCCTCCACCTGCATCTCCCTCCGCAGCAACTCCTCTCGATCGAGCTCTGACAGGCCTACAGCAGCCGCCTCATCTGCTGCCTGTGCGTACCCTGCGCTTGGGTTCGGCTCAAAGCCCGGAACTACTTGCTGTAGATCATCCACCTCGCGCTCCAAGTCAGCTGTCCGCTCAAGTCCTGCCTGAGCATCCCCTGGCAGTCCAGGACTGTTGACTGGCTGCTGTGCAGCCGCCATGGCGTCTTCCAGTGATGCAGAGAGGCTGACTTGGGGATGGTGCTCAATGACCTGGACTGGGGCCTCAGTGTGAACTACATCAGCCACCAGTGGAGCTGCCACCATGGGCTTCTCTGGCTTCGAGGATGGAGGCTCGTTTGATGGGCCCCCGCCTGCACTCTCCTCCACAATGGCCTTTCCTTTCCGCCTCCTATCCTCCTCCAAGCTCTGGCCTTTCTCGTTGCTAACTCTGAGCTCAACCTCCTCCCCATGATAATCAGCCGCACGACTTGTTGCCTTGTCTACAGAGGACTCCTCGAGCGCGCTCCTCGTCCGATCGTGGTCACGCGGGCTCACACCAATCCTTACGCCCCCGAGATGCCTCGGCTGAACGTCGCTGGTCGCCCTTCCGCCAAAGTCCTCGAGACTGCGCCGCAGAGCTTCCTCCAGCTCGTCCCCCTCCGGCCCTGCCCGTGGCACTGCCGCCGCGCACTCCTGAAGGCTGGACTGGATCGCGCGTTGCAGATGCAAGTCTTCCGGCGCAGCGGCCGCTGCGACATGCGTTTGTCCAAGGTCCTGTACCTCGCCACTGCCGTCCTCCCAATCTACGTCACTCTCGTCGCTGCACTTGCCCTCCTCAGTGGCGTTCCTGCTGCTGAGCGGCGGCTCTTGTGTCAGCTCTGGACCAGCTCCGGTCTCGGCAGCATCCACGCCCGCTTTGTGCTCATTGCCACCATCGACCACGCCGGCCGAGGACGGCCCCTCCTCCCAGCTGAAGTCGCCCTCGCCAGCTTCAGTCTCTGGACTATGAGCGCCGCCCTGGCTCCCCTTGGGGGACTCGTGGGCAACGTGTGCGTCACCACTCTCACCGGACTCCCGTACGAGATTCGCGAAGAGGGTGCTGTCCTCGTCGCTGTGATCACGTGAGCCGGCCTCGATTGCGATCGAAAGGCCATTGCTGGTGTGCTCCGTGCCTCTTCCTTTGCTGTCGTCGACGACGTCCGCCGCCTTCGTGTCGCCCGCTGCCTGCTGCTGCTGCTGCTGCTCCTGCTCCTTCTCTCTCATCAGGTTGAGGTTGTGCTGCAGGTCGCGAGACATTCGCAGGCCCATACCCCGGCGCCGGCTCACTCTCACAATGCCGTTGGAGTCCCGGTAAAGCGGAACAGACGAGTCCTTGCGCCCCACTTTGTCACTGTTGATCTGACCTGTCAGCGCCACCATGGTGGTGCCCGCCGGTCCCTTTGACTCCAACGCCGCCAGCAGCTCCGAGGCGGTGGCCAAGGCCCCATCTGTACTGAGCGACCGTGTCACCGATCGCACATCAACTGTCTCCTCGGACTTTGCGTGTCCAGAGGAGGCCATTGGGCCGTCGAAGATGCTCAAAGACAGGTCAGGGTCAGGCTCCTCCTTGACCGCCACACTGCCAGTGCCTGCCCGCTCCCACGGCTTCCTTGCAAGCGATGCCAGCATAGAAGAGACGCTTGGCACGAGGCCCGGTGTGCGGTGCTTGTACTCTGGGGCCGGCTCGAGGAGCTTGCTCAGCGAGGCGGCTCTGGCCTGCACCCGCTTGGCAGCCGCCGACATCGTGGTCAATGGCCTGCACAAAGGGCACAGCAGCTGGCATTGAGCAGGCTTTTGCAACAAAGGACAGTTTCAAGTGCAGAAAGTCTCAGCCAGATTGAGACGTATGAGACATATCCAGAGCCGTCACTTAGAAGGTTGAGAAATAGAAAGGGCGAGCTGTGTTGCTCACGTTTTCTCTGGTGGTGTGTAGGATGATGAGAATATGAACTCCCGGCCAGTCTCGGAAGCAATGCGAGTGGCAGGCATCCCAGCGATGCCGACGCCGGCTGCGGCCTTTTGCACTTTGTCAATGTCCCTCCTCATGGCCACCGTCTTCAGGTACCCCTGAATCTGCATCTCCGAGAAGTTTGACGGCACCTGAGACACATGAAGCGCCGACCCTGCTTAATGCTTGTCCTTCAATGACATCTGAAAGCATTATGGTTATCACAATTGGCTCCATGATAACCTGGATAAGAAATCTGCTACACTTGAAGGTACACACTCTGCACTTGTCACAAGCCACACGAGTGCTCTGTAGCGCAAAGTGACTATTCTCCAGCTTGTAGTTGCTGCAATTGAAGGATTGTGGTGGCGGACTTTGGCAACTTGCCGGAATTTCTCTCGGTTCTGTGCCACCAGCTGCTCCCTCATCTACGTATATCAGAAAGAAAGCGTCCCACAGCAGCCATGTCAGAGAGCCACTCTAAGCAAGATTCCTGACGATAAGCGCAACACAATTGCCTATGGTAACACAATATCATGTAGTGATCCAATGAATGGCTCAATCAGGGATTATTCCATGCACCTGGACCATGAGCTCCAGCTGCACAGATGCCGGCAGAGAAGCGAGCACCTTCGGGTCCAGGGGCCCTTCATCTTCGGGCTGCCATACACACCAGAAGGATAGAGGACTCACTCTGATTTCAGCACATGATTCTCGCTAATATATGCAGCAGCTGCAGCTTAGTTACTGAAGCTGACATGTATTGCATCACAATCATGCAGGCCAGCAAGTCAACTAATATTCCAGCCCAAGTTCGCCAGACCATCAGAATCATCTCATTGTCGGGGTCCGCGCCCCAGCTCTGGTCACTATCGGCATCGTCCTCCACTGGTGCCGCAGGCTGCTGTGGCGGCGCTGCCTCTGGCCTGCAATTAGGCAACAAGAACAAAGTCGAGCACGTCACTTCTGACTTGCGGCTGCCTCGTCACTTATGACTTGCGGCTGCTTCTCTCATACATCTGTGGCAAGTAAAACGCCTAACAGGTACAAAAGCGCACACAAGAGGAGTAGAAAGCCCTGACTGCGCACCCTGGGAGCGCAAGGATCGGGCCGGCGTGGCCAGCAGGAGACGACGGAATGCCATTGTCGTGCGCAGTCAGCTGGCCGTGCTGCAACGCATCAGGCAGTGGCGAGCGAGCGCCCACGTTGTGGTCGTGCACCTGGCTCTGCTGAGACGCTTTCGCCGCTCTCGAGCGAGCGCCCCGCTTGGGCGGCGGTGGGCACTCCTCCGAGGCCTCGCCTGGAGCTTCTGAGCCAGGCCTGCCAGGCGAGGGCCCTCCTCCGTCGGTGCTGGCGGCTGCCGGGGCCTGCCCGCTCGGCTGCTGCTGCTGCCCCTTGAGGGCGTCGATCTCGCCGCCAACCTCGTCCAGCCTCCGAGTTCTGAGCTGTGGCAGCCCCACGGCCGCAACCCACATCAGTGCCGGCCTCGGCGACGACGGCGCGACGCGGCAGAGGCCTCGCCTGCCACACTGGCGGAGCCACGCAAGCCGGCCACGGTGCCGCGGCGGCAGCCTTGGAGGAAGAACGCGGCTGCTGCTTAATTGCTGTCAGTACTAATGATCGATGGTTGTACTGATATTTGGTAGGCGGCCGACAGCAAACCCCATTAAACACACACTAGTGCGATGAAGAGCATTTGTCATCAGCCATTCCTGTAGTCCATCACGTTTAGGAATATGACAAGCTGCGCAGTCTTGGCTACAGCATCGCCTTTGACATCCCATGAAGCACATGTTCACTTGTCGACACAGTTGACATACAGCGTTCAACATTAGACGGTCAATAGTTATCTACAATTTCAAGCACCATGTAAGCCTTATCATAGCAGCCATCCCATTTTGCTGATTAGGGTGGCCGTTGACTTCTGTACTTATGACGGCGGCTGGCGGGGCGGTGGCGGCGGCGGCGGCGGCGGCGGCGGCGGCGGCTTTGTCTGTCTGGCAGCCGACGTTCGGCCTCTGGCGTGGGGTCGGCAGCCCGACGGCGGGGGGGCCCGCCAAAACGCCCCCCGGCTACCGGGGACTTAACCGGCTCGAAGCCGCCGGCTCGCCGCTTCCGCATACCCAAACTCTGTACGTTCTCCTTCTTCGTCGCTAGCTCCCGGCTAAGCGGGCCGCGGGAAAGCGCCCTGTTGGTGGTTAGAAAGGGCGGATAGGGGCTGGACAAGCCAGCCCAAAAAAGAATGAACAAAGAACG
>WELB01000402.1:0-23571 GCA_009602725.1 Spirogloea muscicola
GGGGGGGAGACAAGGGGAAGGCAGCCCGTTCCGGTTCCGAGCGGAAGATGGGCAAGGTCCGCCGAAGCACGGCGATTGCTGCTAGGGGCCAGCGAGAGAAAGGCGCGCGGGGCGCATGAAATGAAAAGGGAGGCCAATTCAAGCCAATACACAGCCAGCCCAGAAAGAGAGTCGCCCCGCATGCGGACATGGGCTACGAGGGACTGAGGTGTTAGGGCGATGGGGGGATCTCATGACCACGAGTTCGCACTACAAACCTGGCAAGCTTAAAGCAGCTTCTCGGTGGGACATATTCAAGGGGGATCGCGATCTCATGCCCTTTCCTTTCCTTTCCAAGCGGGCGATGACCTCATGACCACGAGTTCGCACTACAAACTTGACAAGCTAAAGCAGCTTCTCGGTGGGACATGTTCAAGGGGGATCGCGATCTCATGCCCTTTCCTTTCCTTTCCAAGCGGGCGATGACAGGCCAGCCCAACGCAGACCTGACCCGAGCAGCCACCGGGGCAGCCCTTGACCAGCGGCACCCCGGGCGCCCCCTTTGGGCACGCTGCTTCTTCACGTCAGCTCGTGCGACTTCCTACTGCTGACACGGGGGTAACGGAAGGGCCCTGTTTGCCCAGCCTGCGGCTGTGCATCGTTTAGGTGCACTCTAGATTCCTCTGTATGCACATCTGCATGCCACTTGATTCGTTCACACGTCTTCGGATTTGAGGGTGTAGGGTTTAGGGCTGGTAGAAGGGTTTACTGGCGGCCATCCTTGGTGACTCCTACGAGTCGTGCGTGCTATCCGCTTTCCATCCTCTCTGACCTTGTCATTCTTTTGTAAGCTGGCCCTTCGCAGCCCTCGCCCCATTCGGACGAGCTCTTCCTCTCTGATGGCGAGCTGCTTCTCTTTCGCCGCCGGCCCTAAACATTAGCAACAGCGTTCGGCTTCCCCGGGTTTAGGGTTCAGGGTTCCTTAGGGTTCCTTTGCCCCCGCACGCCGCCTTCCGCTCGCCTCCCTGCTTGCCGGGCGTCGCCGCTCCGCCCGCCCCCTCCGGGCCCGCGCGCCATGGCTCGCTAGCCCGGGGTGCCCTGCCCTTGCTCCCTCGCCCCCCCCACCATGGTACGCGGCACCCACACCTGCTTCCCTCCTCTTCCTCCCGCACCCCTGCTACCATTAACGCGCCATCCATCCACCGGCGCCTTCCTTGACCCTTCCCCCCGACCGCCTCCCACTGCAGCTCTTCTTCTCCTACTTCAAGGAGCTGGTGGGCAAGCAGGTCACAGTGGAGCTCAAGAACGACCTCGCCATCTCCGGCATCTTGCACTCGGTCGACCAGTACCTCAACATAAAGCTCGAGAACACGCGCGTCGTTGACGAGGCCAAGTACCCTCACATGGTAGCCTCGACTCTGCCCCTCTTAGCAACCCCGTTCCGTCCCTCCCTGCCCCTTGGACGGCATCGTGCTCTCCCGCTTTGCCCCGGAGCTCACCTCCAGGGCCTGCCCTCATGCGCTGCCTGGCTCTCTCGCTCGCTGCCCAACTGTGGCTCGCTTCGCGACGAGGCCCGCACTGCGTGCTTATAGCGCGCTGCGGCCTTGGATTCTTTTGCAGCTGTCGGTGAAGAACTGCTTCATCCGTGGCTCCGTCGTGCGCTATGTCCTCCTCCCTCCTGACGGTGTCGACATCGACATCCTGCACGACGCCACTCGCCGCGAGGCTCGTGGAGCCTGAGCGCCAACTGAGCAACTCTTCGCCTCCGGCCTATCATAGATGCACTTCCTTGTCTTCTAGTTACCTTGGATGTGCCATAAGACATTGGAGGTGCGCTTGGGTGGCCTCCTGTCCGAGGATGGCAGACGTTTGAGCTGGTTGAGTCCAAGTGGCGTCTGCATTGCCTTGCTCCCCCTTGCTGGCGGGACAGCATTTCTTGGACTTGGCAACATGGATGTGGACTCACCTACAGCAGGCGGCCATCTGTGCCAGCACATGGAAACGGTTGGCATAGAGGCCTGTTGTCATGGGGAGGGGCTTAGGCGCCACAAGTAGTGCATCAGGTTGCACAGCTGACCTAGAGCATGGCTCTTAGTGGAAGGGGGCAAAGGGGGAGTGCAGGCGAGGCCGCTGGCTCGCCTTCTTGACCCTACGCAATCCACATTATCCTCGTTTGGCCGTACTCTAGCCAGCCATAGCAGCTGGTGAGGCTGGGGTCAAGGCCCAGCCAAAAGCCAGCAGGTGCATAGGACGGGCTCAACATGGGACAACATATGAGATTGATGCCAAGCAAGCAAGGGCACAGCTACTCTGTGGGACTAAGATGGGGCCCCCAGGCGTCCGGTTTTGTCAGCAGCTGCAGTATAAGGCCGCCCAAAAGAGAGATGTTGACGTTCTTGCTTGGCAAGCCTGCTGCAATTTTCTTGTCTGGCTGGCTTTGGGTGGGCCTGTTCAGGCTGCCAGAACCGGAGGTCAACTATGTTCGGTATAACTAGTAGACACAGCTTGGCAGTCGCCCCCTTCAAGTGGAAGGAGAACCTGTGGATTGTGCAGCCTTCTGGCAGGAGTCAGCTCACAATATGACAGAAAGTATCATGCTTGCAACTTCGGCGTAAGCTCAATCTCGTTGCAGAAGACGTAAACGGAGAAGTCTCCTACTAACTGATTCATAAATGACAAGCAGCACCCTAGTGCTGGTCAACTATCACTCTGGTGCTTGGGTGCTGGTTCTCCGGTCAGGGCCGTGATGCGGGGCGAAATCGAAGCGGCTATGATGTTGTTTGTTGACATCTCACTCCCTTGCCGACCTTGCCTGGGGAGTGGGGGGGGCGATGATGTTGCATGGCAATAATGTTCATGACATTGCTTTGACCTGCATGCATTTGAATGCAGGATTGTGCCAACCAATAATATCAATCTCCCAAAGTGTTGGGCACACCAAAGCAACTGGGGACTCGTCTTCAAGATGTGAACCAACGGTGAAAACGGGGCGTGCGGAGACACTCCATACTGAACCAGGCTGAGCACTTGGTATTGGTGTGACTTGGTGTGACCCAAGGACGTTGTACTTGGCCACATAGGCCTTCCACCACTCAACACACTTACCACTTGATCCAGAGGAGCCAGAAAACGTAGAGACCACTCAGGGTGCCTGCTCAGAGACCCCTAGTCAGCAGCAGCAAGTGGAAGCAAGTAGCAGCAAGAAAGGAATGGCCACGCCTAGGGGGTGAAGCGGCAGCCAGGGCTCGACCGCATGACGGTGCGAGGCATGTGCCAGAGAGCGCTGCAGGCGACTGGAAAGTTGCATTCGACAAACCAAGTCATAAGAGCCTGTGGCGTGAATTTTGCCTGCTCCCCTTGGTGACGTTTGGACACAGCGCGCCTTGCAAGCTGGTGAAAGAGGTCAAGCCACCGGAGCCCAAAACGCCGTGGTCACAATGGCAAGGAGAACGAGTCCATCCTCAGTGGGATAATTTGCATGCTTGACTACCTTGTTTGCAGCGTTTCCTGGCTCTAGCCATATATCAGCATGCTGGGCGCGCTCTAAGCCGGGCAACACTGGCTTCCATTATTGTGTTCCCGTCTTACCCAAATTAGGTCGTCAGATCTGCATGTGCTCACTCGTGGATACTAGAGTTTCCCTTCAGAGAACGGGCTAGCCCATTGAGGATAGGGGCTGGAAAAGCCAGCCCAATAAAGAAGGAACAAAGTACGGCCAGGGGAAGGGGGCCAGGGGAAGCGCTAAGAAAGACAAGCACAACAAGAAACAAAGCAGCTACGTATTACTCAGTGACCCCTGCTAAGCAGCCTCAGGTCAGAGAAGCTAGGCTCCTGGAAGTGGTCCCCTGGCCAGAGCCTTCGGAGTTCCCCCTCTCGCTCTCTTGCCAAGGGCCCAAGGGGCCGGAAAGAAATTGGCTCTCACAAAAGGGGGCATGGGCTGTGAACAGCCAGCCCGAAGGTGTTTGTTCGGAAGGTCCCAAGTGGCCAAAAAGCGCTCTATCAACAAGCTTTCCCGGTAGGATGGTTACTCATTTGAGCTCCAGTGAGGAGCCGCAAATCAGAAGACTAGGAAAAGAAAAGGAAAAGCGCGCGGGGCGCATGAAATGAAAAGGGAGGCCAATTCAAGCCAATACAGAGTTCAAGCAGAGGCGAGTGCAAACTGAACAAGGCTACATACAAGCGCAAACCACGCAGGAAAGCAGGCGACGATCACGGATGGCTGCTCAGCAACCTCAGGTGGGTCAGGTGGGTCAGGAAGACGCCCTCGGCATGCGCTCGGCCAGCTCCCCCCCGCCGCAGCCCCGCCCCGCTGGTGGCCGACCTAGTTCACTTGGCCTCGTGCCTACACCCGCAACTCCCCCTGCCATGGCGGCCGCCACCGCCCCGCCTGCGCCGCCGCCACCGCGGCTGCCGGCGCCACCGCGCTCCTTGCGCGGCTCTGCGGCCTCGTCCCGCCTCGGCGCTCCCCTCCTCGCTCGCCAGGGCACTCCCGTCGCCTGCACCACCTCCGCGACGCGCTCCAAGCCCCCCCGCAAGCGCAGCTCCTCGTCCTCGTCCCCCTCTGGCGGCCGGTCAGATTCCTGCCCGCCCTCTCAATGAATTGCAGCTGGCACCCTTCGCAGGACGCCTTTGTCCGGGCCGCTCGCATGGTGTTGGTGTCCTAGGTGCTCTAGGTGTCCTATGCTCAGGGCTCCGGGCATTAGGGTTTCTGCCTCCAAAGGCAGGTGCCTTTGGCACCTCCGACGAGCTTCTCGAGCAAGGCCCCCCGATGTTGGAAGTCGATTTGTCAGTACCTGCCATGTCCTCTGCTGCGGTCGTGCTACTTCTGTCATTGCAGTCCCACTCATTGTGCAGTTGTGCAGCCCGACCTTGAGCCCTGGAGGCCCAGGGGTAGCTGCAACCTCCGGGCTAACACTGTCACGCTCCGCTGATGCTGCAGCCCGCTGCCATCAGACGACCAGCAGCATCATGGCAAGCTCGCTGCCATGCGGACATTCTCCCAGGACGAGAAGTTAACCTTCACGCCTGCAGCAGCAGAGTATGCAAGCCACCTCCTTGCCTGCAACTAACTGGCACTTCCTGCTCTGTCAGCATAAAACGACTCCTCTCTGAGAGCTCAAACAGGAGCCGATCGCATTCCTGGTTGGAGCTGCGTAGACAAGCCTCCTTGGCAGATAAGCCAGGGTGCACAATGCAACAGCTCAGGGGTTTCAGTTGATTTTCAGACAATAGGCAGGTCTAGGATATAGGGCTCAGGATTTTCTGTTCACTACTTAAGCATAGGATGACAAATTTCAAACTTCGCTGTTCGCTGTCTTGAATCAGGCCTTGGCCTGGTGCTGTGCACGTGCAATGCCTTCATTGTTCTGTCTGCAAGCTCCTGAAGATAGCTGCTGACTACTGCAACTAGGACCACGTCTTGCAATGTGCTTGCTGTATCAATCCTCTTGGCCTTGACTTGTGGCAGGAAGGATGCTCTCAGGTGCATCTATGCATACCCCAACGAGTACAGCGTTGGTATCTGCAGTCTCGGCTATCAACTTGTGTGGTCCTGGCTCTCGGGTAAGCTTCTTCGTCCCCGATAACAAGGTCCTCCTTTATGGTATCACCATCCCGACGCCTTTGCATCTCTTCCATGCCATTGGTGGCTCTTGTCTTGCAAAGGAGTTGCACCCCTCACGGCTGCTTGCTTGCTGTCCAGTCAGGACGGATGTCCATGTGGCCCGGCTCTTCACAGATGCTTCAGAACCAATCATGAGAAACCCGGACTTGATTGGCTTTTGCTTTTCCTGGGAGCTTGACTATGCCCACATCTTGGCAATGCTCGAAGAACAAGGTCTCTCGCTCAGGTGGTTAACACGGCAGAGCTTTCCCTAAGTATGCGGCTAATCGGGCGGGGGGAGTCAGATTTGGGAGCTTTGATTGCCTTACAGGCTTGATGTACTCATCATCAAGTCTGCTGCGTGCACAAGTGTACTGGAGTCGATTAGAAGCTCCCTTATCCGCTTCACTGTGCCTGTTCCCAGGTCTGAGCAAAGGGCTGACTGGGAGCCGATTGTCTTTGGTGGGGGCCCGGTGCTGACAGCAAATCCAGAGCCTTATGCAGACTTTTTTGACGTTGTGCTGCTTGGTGATGGAGAGGATTTGCTGGACGCTTTCATCCAGGTCTCTGTCTAGCTCTTCATGCTCGCTGCAGGAGCCAATGCTTGCCCAAGAACGGTCAAGCTTATTGGCTCTTGCTTGGGCCTGCAGGCTTTCCAGTCAGTACGAGGATCTTCTGGCTCAAGAAGGGATCGACTGACAGCCTTAACTCAGGTAAGCAGTCAGCTTAAAATGATGCGCATGCACTTTGCAGTCTCCTTATCTCGAAGATGTTGTGGGCTTGCACGCCTGGCTACTAAGGGCACGCCATTGTGTGTTTAAAGCTGTCGGTAGACTGCTGCATAGAGGTCCAGTGGCTCCCCTGCATGCTATGCAAGGGTGCTCAGCCTGCAGGAGTATGAAACTCAGCCGTGGCCACGTCAGCCTTGGCCGTTTTTGCTGTTGAGAGCCAAGTATCACGCTGTTGGAAGTCGACCGCCTGCTCCACCGGTCGCAGGTTCCAGGGGTATATGTACCTGCACTATATGAGGTGGAGTACCAGTCCCTGGATGGCCCAATCTCTTCCATCTCACCCATCAGCGACACGGTGCCAGCCTGGGTCACAAAACAGACATACCGTGGCAATAAGCTGGCCGTATCATCTGTTGTGACTCAACGGATGGCTTGGGAGAATATCTTCATGGTGGAGGTATGAGAGACAACACCCCCATGCTCAAGTATCACCTCTGCCTCAGTTGTTCGACATGTTGTACTCCTGGTCTTACAAGGATTGTTTTGCGCGAATGAGCTTACATGTCTGTGCATCCGCTCAAGGAGCTCTTATCCAGGTTGCATGTTGCACCTCCTCCAGGTGGTCCGGAGCTGTCCAGAGATGTGCCGTTTCTGCTTGGCAAGCTATGTGACCCTGCCCTTCCGCTCGGCGTCTGTCCAGGACTCTCTGTTACCTTCTATTGAAGAGGGCATGCAGGTGAGGAAGACTTCTGACGCAAATCATAGATAAACCTGCAGATTGCACTTCTCTTGTGATCCGCTGCGCAGGAGAGCGCACTTTAGCATAGCTTGTGGTGATACAAGGAATACTAGGCATGATGCTGAGTGCAGGCAATGATGCGGCCATGCAGCTGACAGATAGGATAGGACTCCTGGGTGCATCAGTAACGCAACACCCGCACTTTGATGAGCTCTTGGACTTTATGCTTCGGCCAGCACTAGAACACATCCGTCTCAGGTATGTGGACAAACTGTGCTCATGCAAAGTGGCTGGCCTGCGCTTGGCGAGTTTGTTCTTCACGGAGTTGTCCTTCCATTGACTTGGAGCGCGTCATTTTGCAGCATAGCTTCAGTCAGGACAAACACAGTCACGGAGAAGTTGGCAGCAGCGCTGGCAAAACGTGGTACCAAGTCATTGACGGTGGCGGTCGAGAGCGGCTCTGATCGTATGCGCAGCATTGTCAATAAGAAGGTGATTGCTGTGCCTGATAGGCATCCGACTGTTGCTCACTGCTCGCTCCGAAGTGGGCATCCATCTGCCAGAGCAGCCAGCTTACTGGCTTAGATACTGGCTTCTCTTCAGTTTGTGAAGCGAAAGAGCTGTCATGTTGGTGCTGAACTTGCAGCTATCATCAGAGGAAATTCGAGAGGCAGTTGTGCAAGCGCAAGCTGGCGGACTGGAAGGCTTCAAGCTCTACGGCATGGTTGGCCTTCCCGGAGAGGTGCACATCTCAGCTAGTCATGTCCCCAGTGGACATCACGAGCAAGACTAGTGAAAGGCAATTGATGGGCCTTGATGTGCACACTGGCAGCACATGGAGGATGTGGAGGAGACTGTCGCAATGATGCAGAGGTTGCAAGAGGCCGCACCACACCTCAAGCTCACCTTGGGCTGCTCTACCTTCGTCCCAAAGGCAAGCAATAACCTGATGTTAAAGCCTGCCATGCAAGGTCAAGCTCATGTGTGCACATCCTGCCTCTAGCACGACTTCAATGCTTGTTCACAGCAAGAATCTCACTTCCACAGAGTGGCGACGGTGGGCACAGGCTCATACACCCTTTCAGTGGTACGGTTTGAGCAAGGACGGGGAGTCCAGGCTGGAGTACTTGGACAAGGAGATGCGGCGCCTCTCCGTGGACTTCCGGCCCGAAAGCTACAAGTGGAGTATCATCCAAGCACTGCTCTCGAGGGGCGATAGGCGGCTCGGTCGCCTCCTGGAGCAAGTCCGCTTGTTTGGCGACAGCAAAGGAAGTTTCAGGCGAGCTTTCAAGGAGCTCCGTGGCCAGCTGCCGCCTTTGGAGTACTATGTGCACCGCCAGGTAAGCAAGCTACCTCTGCTCTGGAGTGACTTGGCAAGCCATACACTGTACAGTGAATGAGGCTTCCATTATGCACATGAGCTGATAATTACTGCTCTTTGTTGTCACGCAGTGCGCAATTGGAGAGGAGATCCTACCATGGTCTCATTTGCATGGGCCGCTACCAGAAACCACACTAGTTAGGCATGCCAGAGAGGCGGCTGCGCTCTTCTGAGGCGGCTGCCCTCACACTTCTTGCATCTGCATGCCGGTCGCGCTTTGGCTGCAGCCTCTGGGTATGGACAGGGACCTGCTACCCAAAGACTTGTTCGCTGACCTGCGGCTGCTCAACAGGGGGTATTGAGCACCCAGTGGCCACTTGATTCGCTTTGTGCTTCAGCGCTTCTCTGGCCCCTTCGGACTTCTACCATTCTTTCTCTGGGCTGGCCCATTACAGCCATCGCCCTATACGGACAGAGTCTTCCTCTCGTCTGAGACATGCTTTACCATGTAACAGTGCCACATGGTTATGCTTGTACTGTCTTCGAAGATACATTGTGTCCAAGTAGCCACAGAGTGGCCCTCTCTTGCAGGCTGTGTGCCTGAGAGGGTTCTGCATGATCTCCAGTTGTGAGGCTTTTCTCAGTGTCTGGTCAGGTTGGGACAAATGTTGCTGCACACTCTGGCCGAACGGGCTCCAGGAACACATACCAGTGTGGGAGGCGTGCATGGCACTCAGTTGCAAGTTGATGAGTACTTAAATGCTGCAGCAGATATGCGCGCAGAGAACGTGGACTATCACAATCACGGATACATCATCCGCTGTCAATGCGCAGCAACATCTTGAAACTGCTGTGCCACATTCGCCAAGGCAGGCCAGTCAGACGAAGTCTCAAAGCAAAGATGAGGAAAGGTCATGCTCAGCTCCAATTGCACTTCATGTCCCTGGTTAACTGTACAGAGTGGTCCAAGAAGCAGGCCAATCTACAGGAGCTTGCCGGGGGCATGGGCCTGCTCAGGCGGGACAGTCTTGCCCGTCTTTTAGCGCTTCCATGTACTTGCGGCAGCGCACTGCCGCTCGTCGGACTACTCACGGGTCCCATCGAGCAAGAACCTCAAGAGCGCAGATAGTTGACCAGACATTGAAGCCCTCCGTGGAACTGGTGATGCTGTTTGCCTGCAGCTCTATCTAGGCGCAACCCGTGTGGCCCGTGCGTTGTAGCGCAGCTGCCAGCAAAGTCACAGAGCAACTTTGTCCTTGTGCTGGATGGGCAGTGGCAAGACGTCTGGCCACTACAGAAGGCATCCAAAGCAGCCCCAGATCATGGGAAGAAGCAGCTGCAGTGCCAGCAGCACACACACCAGGTCCATCTAGAACCAAGGCGGAGGTGAGCTAGGCACCGAGGCTGTGCTGGGTGGCGAACAAGCCAGCGAGGTTGGTATGGGAGCCAGCAGGTACGAGCAGGGGCCAGGTAGTGGACCAGGTCCTGGGCTGGGAACTTGGCACAAACTCGCCAATAACCGCGAGGGAGGGTAGAGGTTGACAAGGCCCCAGAAGATGGCAGGTGGCATGCATTAAGTAGGGCAGTGGCGCCACCATGCTGCCCTTAAGCCCCAAGATTGGTTAGGAAGCAGGACCAGAGCCGGCTCTTGCTCCGACGGCGTGCCTCGGCGTGCTCACTAGTAAAGCCCACTGTTGCCATCGGGGCGCTGGCAGTCGGCCTGCCCAAGCCGGCCAACAGTTGTACACATGCCGCTTGCAGACCAGATGCTTGTCTGTTGCGACCTGACTGTGTTGGTCACCACAGTTGCCGCACCATTAAATACGCTTCACAATCTGCACCACATCCTCGTCCGCCAGCTCGTGCTCCTGCCAGGCAGCCAATCTCCCCCCATCTCAGTCACGAGTCAACCGCATGAAGCACCGGCAGCGAATGAGTGTTGAGACGCGAGGACCTACCTTGCCTACCCGCTGCGGCTTGTGCTTTGCACTGGAACCCCACACCAGCGCGCTGTGCCACACCCACAGGCAAGCCCAACAGGCAGGCTCAGTCAGTGTCACGTGACAAAAGTTTCTAGGTAATGTTGTGCCCACAACATGCACACCATGGTTGCACTAGCTGAGTACTGCCGCGAGCCCGCCAGGCTCAGCAGGCCAAAAGTGTGCCACTCACTATTTGAGCTGCTTTGCCATGTCCTTGTGGATGCGGACGCAGAAATCTTCCACCGTGCACTTGTGTGCCGGCAGGATGACCTGCAAGCGGCAACAGGGAGGCGCAAGGAGCGGCACTGACTTAGAGGGGAGCTTGTCTTGAGCACCCAAAGATGCCACATGATCGCCATCAGCCCAAAGCCTCCTGTCAGCAGATTCTTTGTTGCAGTGAGGGACGCGAGCGCAAGGACCAGCCTGTGCACGCCGTTCATGTCAATACCTGTAAGCAGGCAAGCAAGCCTGGGCGTGGTCGAGCCCCACTGGCGGCTCGTTCAGTCCTCAAAGGGTTCAGGGTCTAGGGTCGTCATACGTACCGGGTCATCATAATCAGGATTAACGCCCCGCGGCTTCGTATACACCCGAATGAGGTCGAGGTACTCCCACACCTTCTCCAGCAGACCATCAAGGTTCCACTCCAAGTGGGCACTGTAGCCAACCATGCCATCATCAGAGCTCCTGGACCCCTCAGACTTGCCCACTCTGTCGCACGTGACTTAGCCCAGCCTCACACTGAAGAGGGAGGTGTATGGGAGACTTACGCAGTGGGCCGGCATGCTGACTTGCAGACTGAATATGATTGAATCGCTTACAATTGCTAACAAGCAGAGGTCGCCGACTGCAAGGAGGTAGAGGAGGCAGAGGCGCCGCACCTGACGGGGCAGTAGTGGGGCAACCGGTCCAGGACCTCCAGCTCCTCCACAGTGATCTGGTCAATCTTGTTCACGGCGTAGACACACGGTATGTACACGCGATTGCCCTCGATCACGTCAATCAAGTCGTCTACATTCGCATCGTAACGAAGGCTTATGTCGGCATTGTGTATCCTGTACTCGCCACAGATGGTCTTGCAGGTGTCCAAGTCGAGGTAGGTCGGCGTGATCGTGGAAGACAGGCTGATGCCGCCTTTTTCTTTCCGCCTGAATGTCAGGTTAGGCGGCTGTTGATTGAGCCTGCGGGTGGGACAGGTTGAGTGGTCAGCTGGATAGCTGGCGGCACAGCCCAACTGCAGGCAGCTCCCGGAACAGCTGGGACCTCGTGAATGAAACCCTGGTTGACCTGTGAAACCACCGTGACTGTGAGCATTTCTGCACCAGAGTTGGACACACGGATGCACCTGATGCCAAAGCCTTCGAGCTCCTTCTCAATCAGGCGCTTGTGAGTGATGGGCTTGATGGCGTCGAGCACGATGATGATGCAGTTGCAGGTCCGGGCAGTGGAGATGACCTGCAAGCAGACAGCAGGGCAGCACCATGAAGGGCGCCCGGAGGGGGTGGGAGAGGGTTTTACGGTCGGCAGGGCAGCAGTCCTCGTGGCATGGTGCTGCGAGCAAGTCACGAGCACAGCAATCTCGCCCATGCAAGCCCCACCTGCCGACCCCGACCCTTGCCGTCCTTGGCACCTTCAATGATTCCAGGCAGATCGAGTAGCTGTGCCACACAAACACCCAGCAGTGCAGTCACGACCAGCAAGTCGCCAGTCCGACACGAGTAGCTCGCCAGCTCGCCATCACGTGTCAGAGATTGCGGGGACACATTGTTTGATGCAGGTGTACATGCAAGCGTCCGCGGAGCGAGAACAGCAGCAAAGCAACACCTGTGCTGCACCTGGATCTTTGCTCCTCGGTAGCGGATGACTCCTGGAACACAGGTGAGCGTCGTGAACTCGTACGAGGCCACCTGCACGACGACCGGTATGACATCTCATCGGTCGCTTCGGTCGCGGCACTCGCTCAACTCCCTCCCCACCTTACCTTGACGGCAAGAGCAGCTGGCAGCGCTAGGGGCACACTGTGAAGCGGCTTTGAGGATGGACAGGGCGAGCAGGGTGTGGGAGTGGAGGGGAGAGTAGGGCCGGCAGGCTCGCCTCGGAGAAGGTGCCGGTGAGCTTGTTGAGCAGGGTGGACTTGCCGACGGAGGGGAAGCCCACGAGGCCGACGCGCGAGTCCCCGCTCTTGGTCACGTCGAACCCCGCGCCCTCGCCAGCCTTGCCGCCCGAGGAAGGCGCCAGGATCTCGCGGCGCAGCTTCGCCAGCTTGGCCTGCAGCGAGACGCGTGCGACGCTCGGAGTCTCGTGAGCTGCCGGGTGGGCTCTGTGGGCTCGGAGGCAGCCCAAGGGTGCGCGGCACAGCGGCGGGGCTCCGAGGCAGGGGTGAGCACGGTGGCGGGACCTTGAGCAGGCCGAGGTGGTTGGACGTCGCCTTGTTCTTCTGCGTCTTGGCCATCTGCGCGCAGGCAGCCGGTGGCGCTGGGAGCTCGCGCCTGGCGGCACGGCGAGCTGCTCCCGCGCGAGCGGCTGCTCGCAGCGCGCGGGCCGGCGCAGGCGGCGGGCCGGAAGCCTGCAGGAGGCCCGCAGGAGCCGCACCTCGTCCTCGATGTCCTTGATTTTCTGCATGACGGTAGCCATGGCGGCGGCGGGGGCGGCGACGGCGGCGGCGGAGGCGGAGGCGGAGGCGGCGGCGGCGGCNCTTCGCGCCGCGACGCGCACCGCCGCGGCGGCGGCGGCGCGCCTGGACTGGGACCTGCTGGGCAAGGTGGTCACCTCCGACGACGGCCGCCGCGAGCTCGCCGCCCTGCGCCGCGCGCTCGCCGAGGCCAACGACGCTCTCCAGTCCAAGTTTGCCGCCGTGAGCAGCCCCCCCCCATGCTCGCGCGCGCCGCCTTCCCCTCGCAGGCCGGCGCCTCTGACGCCCGCGCCGCGCCGGCGGCCGTGGCGCGCGCGCAGAAGCCGGTGTCGATCGACTGGAAGGCGTGCCGCGAGAAGCTCAACCCCAAGGTCGTCGACATCTTCCACAAGGCCTTCGACGGTCAGCTGCGCCCTGCGGTCGCCCACCGCCGCCGGGCTGCTTCCACCAGGCGGCCTCACGGCGCTCCCCGCTCCACCCTTGCTTCCTGCATGCTTTGGGCGCCGCTGCCCTCTCCCGTGCTCCCGAAGGCCCCCCCTGCGCAAGATCACACCATCCGCTGGTGAAGCATTCTGCCACTCCCGGAAGCAGCTGCAGGCGCAACCCTACTGAAGCAGTTTTCTGCCGCCGCTGCCTCCAGGCCTCCAGATCCCCGACTTCGAGGACAACCTCAGCGGCGAGTACAAGAAGAAGCATGAGGAGCTGGTGAGACCCGACGGACCGTCCTCGTGCCGCGGACCCACGTGCAAGTGCATGGCTGCTTGCTGTAGACATGCGCTCGCTGTGACGTGTTTCGGGTCCCTCCTGTGCACTCGACTTGGGTCAGACGCCCGCAGCTGAAGCCTCCATGCCGGGGCGTGCTCCAGATGGTCAAGGCCACCGAAGCTGAGGAGTTCTCCAAGAAAGAAACCGTCAGGTTGCAGGCGGAGCTCGACAAGGTCAGGCAGACTAAGGTATGCACCCTCCCAAAGAGTATCCCCCTGGCGGGACATGCAATGCATTTGGTGATCGGAGCTCACTGCCAATCGCGAAACACTGCCAGGCAGTGCACAAGTCTGCTTAGTTGTTCAATGAGTCCTGTTCTTTTGTGCCTCAGCTTCCTGGATGTGCCTTCTCCAGTTGTCAGCTTGAGTCAGCTCTCATGGATGGAAGCTATCTCGGCTTGCACCACTTGCCGCTGTGCGCCGAGCAGGAGGCCATCAAGGACATGACGGTGGATGAGTACCTCGCTAAGAACCCCAACATCAGGGCCAAGATTGACAAGGAAATTGAGGAGCACAATTGGGGATACTAGTGCGCTGGGGCTGCCACTTGACGAGGCATTGTCAAATGCTGCTTGCTCTCTGCGTGCCCTTGTTGCATCAGATACCTGGAGTCAGACCGGCACATAATGTATAACCACTGGCATATATATATGCATGGAGTATGGGTCGCATGTTCTTCCAACTCTGAATCTTTGACCCGCGCTGGCTGAAGCTTCGGACTACGTGTGCGTTTGCACCACACCCACTTTCTCTGGTCCATTCCCTTCTAGCTTTGGCCTCATACGGTTGGACGAACGGGGTTGGACGTGGGGAACCTGCACTAGAGACGAGCTGCGGAGGGTCTCCTATATGGTTCAATGCTGATTCCAGACACAGTCACAGGCTGTCCACCCATAGTAACCGAACTTGTGACAGCCGTAATTGCAGCACTTTCAAGGACAGACAATGCCTGTGCTGCCAAATGCGTGCAGAGGATTGTATCTGACTGTCATGCGGGCTGGTGTCTGAGATTTCTTACATAATAGCTCATCTGCCAAGATTCATAAGCCACTGCCTGGCCTTCTTCAAGTGCTGAGGTGCAAGGGAAGGCACCATATCCCAGTCAACAATGAGCGGCTGTGATTTTTTAGCAGCCTTGACTCACATGCCTCAAGTACTCCATTGGCAGCCAATAGGTGCAAGCCAAGTCAGTTCTTGATGTTGGCGAAGCCAAGACTCCCACCTGCTCAGACAGGGCATGCTATTGTCAACAGCAGCTGCTCAACATACAGATGTGGGAGATTTGGCCCTCGTCTCCATTTCCCTGGGACTCCTCCGTCAGGGCGGCTGCAACCTCAATGACTAATGTGGATCAGCGATGGTTGTGAAGCAGCTAACAAGGGTGCACAATCTGACCAGCCGTTTCGTGATGGTGCCAACAGCACATGCTTAAGACACACATGTGGCCCAGGCAAGAACAAAGACCAAACGGCCAACTGAAGGATTGTAATTCCGTCATTGCAGTATCCACAGCATTGGCTGCACTACAATGTTGACACTTGATATGGTAGGGGGTTCACGAGTCGTTCTCTGTGCGTGTTACTCATGGTCTCTACAATGTGGGTACCAATCCGTCCGACAGGATGCCAAACCACTGTGCGAGGATCTCGAGACAAGTCCTGGATTAGGCCCTATTACCAACTCACAGGGTCGGCCCTTTTATGGTGCACCAAGTTGCACCGTGCCAGAAGAAACCGCCATTTGAAATGTCTATTGTAATAAGAGTGCACCGGCACGCTTTGAAACACTGGGCTGTCAGCTGCATGCTGTTGTTCTGAGTCGTTGCGGTGTTGGGATGCACAGAAGTTGCTGTTCCAGTCCATCTTGGCGGCCCATGCAGGTGCAACGATCATGGTAAGCTTAGCTTCATTGAAGCGCTCTCTATTGTAGGGATTGGTCACAGGCCGGCACAACATAAACACCAGCAAACTCGATGCTGCCTGCTAAGGGAGCCAGACTTCTAACCCCCTCAGCAAGAACCGCTCTTTCTCTCACTAGCCAACGCATCTGCCAGTCAACACGGTCGGCAACGAAGGGTTGTTGGACTTATGGCGTGGACTGTTCGGTGGCCCCTCCCTCCCATGCCAAACCCGATGGATGTAAGACTTGACGGCTCACCACGAACTTCTTGGTCCTGCACCTGCCCAAGCCCGTCGTCCGCCACGGGCAACTGGATGTGGCGGTGTGCTGACAGGCTGAACAGCTGCCTTGTTTTAGAGGGCGACCCACGCGCATAGCACAACTCCGTCATTTTGCTAGGTGATAGGCGTAGCGAAGGTGCTCACACCTGAAGGAGGAGCTCCTGCTCGAATTAGCTTACAGCGGCTATCTGAGGGCCTCGCGCTGTCTACAACCTAAGTGAAAGTGGATTATGTCAGAATTGCGGGACGTGCCAATCTGTGCTTGATATGCCAAATGCGGCGCCAACGGATTTACATGCAGTGAGTCCGTCGAAGCCAGAGGCCCAGGTTTGAGCTCTCACACGTGTTGTCCAGGTTGCCATGGCACTAAAGACTTGGCCATCCCGAATGTGGATGCTGTGGACTCTTGAGAGAAAGCGAAAGAAAGTACTAGCAGTGGTACTGCAACGTCCTGATAGTGCTCCCTGAGGCGTTCAATACCTGAATGTCGATGCTCGAGAAGAATCAATCCTGGGGCTTCCGATACCCTGCAAGCTTCCCCAACCACACTTCCCACCCATCTGCCCCTGTACGGTTGTCCTTTCATGTTCCAAGATTCTCCCCTTCACGTCGTGTAGACTGCATATCTGCTCGGCTGACACGGGCTATTGACATCAGAGTGCAGTTGACATTGCGTATAACAGCACCACATCAAGTAGGTACGAGGAATACCAGAAGCTGAAGCCGTTCGCTGACTCAGTGATCTGCTCTTTGCACGGGCTGTGGTGTCCAATATGTTTACGAAGTCATGTGTGCTCGACAATGAGCCGAGCTGCAGAGTCGCGAGCACGGTATCCACCTAGGCCGGCAACTCAATGAGTCCCGTAACTATCCTTTGAGGACGCGGGACTTCGCCAAAGCGACCATCTGGGACTGCTCAGAGGACCTTGTAACCTGGATCACAGTGGGCTGGCCAGGTTGTCTCGCCAGCGGTTGCTGCCAGGGCTCCCCGTCTATCTGCAGGTATGCACGCTTTCGCACCTCCCCGTGCAGCTCAAATCGCACAGCCCTAGCCTGTGGCCACAGTCAAGACGGTGTCACCAGCCCCTGTCCATCTCGCTTGCTGAAATGCAAGTCCTTGAGTAGGTCCACAAACGAGTACGTGACCACAGAGCGTGGGCGATACGGTCTGCGACAGGGCAACTTGCAGGCATTGGGTACACTACAACTTGAGGCAGGTCAAGCGGAGCACGGTGAGGTAGGCGTGTGATGAGGACCTGCGCAAGGCGGGTAGCATGCGTCCACTTCCACATCACCACAACAGTGTGCCAGCCGCCTCGCAAGCCCACCAGCTCTAGAAGCCCATCATTGACCCGAGCTTCCACCCAGCTGTTCTGCGCAATCAGCGGCCAACCTCCATAACCGTCAAGTCCTCCGGCATGAAAGACTGCCTGATGTGCGAGCCTGGAGTCGGACCCTTGCACAAGCAGAGTGCAGCAAGCCGAGCACCCAGGCGGCAGCAGTGCCAGTACTTTGTCGAGCTGCTTAGTGTGGGGCTTGCCCCAGGGGTCCCGACCGCCAGCATAGCTCTGGAGATTCAAGATGATGACGGAGCGGAACCTGGCAAACAAGTAGGGGAGACAACATCAGCTGCTGTGCAACACACCACTGCATCACATGCTACTGGCAGGCATCTAATGCTCTGACGGCGTGCACATGTGGACTGCGGATTGTAAAATTGTGGATTGCGGCCATGACTTCCGACTGTGTGTGCGTATGTCGTCCGAGCGAGACTCCCTAGTGTGATCCTTGGGTCGGGTTGGGTTGGGTTGGTGCCAGTGCGTGTGCTACTCTCAAGCATACCATGGTTGCTTAGGTCCCAACGGAGGGCTATACACACGACATAGAGGAGGCGGTTGTCACATACGTTGGCGGCAGGAAGAGCTCTTCCCACGGGCCTCCATCTGCCTTCTGTATGGTGATGCGGACTACTGTCGCCAGGCCTCTGCGGGAAGTAAGGTTGAGGACAAGCCACTGCTGTCAGGCCACTGCCTCCCACAGCTTGAGCTTCTCGTAAAGGGACCTGCAGGTGATGCAGGTCCCGCAGGTGATGCAGGAGAAGGGGATGGCATGGAAGGCGCTTGTGTGCCTGGCACGCGGATGGGTCGAACATGGGGTGCAGAACCAGCCCTGCCCGCATCCATAGCAGGTGTAGATCATCTGAAGAGCAAGACCAGTGTGGGGGAACACTCCTTACGATCAGGAAATCAGCGTGAACTGAGAGGGCATCAGATGCAGGCCTCAACCTTCCAGCTGGTTGTCAAAGGAGGCAAGCGAGAAGACCAGGGCAGCCGGGGCGGCGATAAAATCTGTACCTGATTGGCGATGGGCCCCCGCGCCAGCCATGGCTTCAATTCACGCAGATGATGGAAACCGTAAGTGACCTGAGCATCCATGCCTGCAAAGGGCCGCCGTTGATCGTCTTGTCAGGCTCGTCGCTCGAGGCTGCAAGGTGTCGCTCCTGGGCTGAAAGGACAGGCCAGGTTTGCAGGCAGGAGAGGATGGCTCTCTGGGGGCCTTGCGAGTGCAGTCTACCAAGCCGCCTTGCCCAGGAATCATTCATGGCTGTTGGGATGCGACGGCCGCACCAATGCTCATGTAGTTCCAGAAGGAGCCCACAAACTCGTCCTTCTCGGCATCCTTACCATTCTGTGACAAGCAACAAGAGCACGAGGTGGCCACCAGCAACACGGCCATGTGAGCCTCCCAAGAAATTGACCTCGTAAGCAGTCGCTGTTGTGCATCAGCACCGCATGCAGGACGAGATCAAAGTGGGCTGCTAGGCATGTGCTGCGAGTGCTTGGCTTCTTCCTACCCTCGAGCATTCTGAGCAAGTGGGAGCTCAGCGCGGCTGCCTGACAGCTACGTCTGCAGGGCTGTGCACGCATCCTCGACACAAGGGTACAGATGGATGATATGCTGTGCTGGGAGCTGGCGAGCGCACAAGGTGTGTGGAGGGGGCCACGCTACACACCTCCTCGGCCTCCACCGGCACATGGTGCTGCGCATGCATGGCGTGTGGCAGCTTCAGAGGTGCCCCTCGCGCCTCCTCCGGCGGCAGCACAAGGACCTGCCAGCTGCTCCTCCCGGCGGCCCGGCCCTTCGCCAGCAGGATGAGCCACCCGGTCGCCAGTGGGGCCGTAGACTCGCGAGCAGGCTGCCTGCTCGCCTGTCGAGGCTTGCAAAGGAGAGCGAGCTGCTGGCCAGGCCCTCACCTGTCCAGGGGCACCTCCGCAGCCTCCGCCGCGGCGAGCAGCCGCTTCCGGACCACCTTCTGCTCGGCCGAGGGGAAGCCCCCTCCCTGCAGTCGCAGCAGATGCGGCCGGGCGGGAGCCGCATCGGGCCAGTGCAGGCGACACAGGCTAGGCAGTCACCGGGGAGGTGTGGGCGGGCTTGCACGGGCTCTGCTGCGGGCAACGCTGCAGCCAGAGCGCGGCAGGCGCGCGCCGCCGCACCCAGCCGAAGGACCGGGACAGGTCGTTGCCGGTGCCCAGCGGGATGGCGGCGCAGGGCAGCCGCGGCAGGCCGGGGACGAGCGCGCGCACGGAGGTGACCGAGGCCAGGACCCAGCCCAGCGTGCCGTCGCCTCCTGCCACCTGCCAGCGAAGCGAGGCGGGAGCAGGGCGTGACTGGCACCCGGCGTGGTCGCGGCAGCCTGGCTCCGCGCAGCGAGCTCGGGAGCCACCATGGCGCCCCCAGGCCGAGCGATCCGAGCGCCGGCTGCGGGCTGGTACCGGCAGCAGCAGCGGGGGGGCTGCGCACCAGCAAGCGGAGGTTGCGGAGGACGGCGTCGGCGCAGGCGTCGCCCGCGGCGGCCAGGCGGAGGAGGCAGCGGGCCGCGTGCTCGAGCACGTCCGTGGGCTTGCTCTCGGCCAGGTCGTACACCTGGGCACGCGCGCGCTCACCGGGCGGCTGCGGCCTGATCTGGAGCGGCGGTGGCGGCGGCGGCGGCGGCGGCGGCGCGGCGGCAAGCATCCCCTCTGCCGGCGACGACGAGGTGCTGCTGGCTTTGGCGCCCGGGCGACGCCCGGACGAAATTGAGGTTATGAATGCCTACCTGTGGGCGCAGCCTGAGCTGCGCGCCGGCAAGGCTGATGCTCTCGACTGGCCCGCTCGCTCGCAGGTCGCCTCGCCAGCGGACTCGCTACTGTTGGCGAGCTCAATTGGGCTTCCCGGAGTCGGCCGTCGGCCGTCGGCNGGCGGGCGGAGGCGGCGCGGCGGCCATGCCGGCGAGCGCGGCTACCGTGTCATGCCTGGCTTTGGCTTTGGCTTAGCCGCCCTGCATTGCTACTGTTTCCTGTGCGCGTGCCCTCTCTCCGCGGCTGCCCGGGGCTGGAGCTGGTTTGCGCGCGCGCGCGCCCATTCGCAGAAGAGAAGTGCGCGCCCATAGAGAAGAGGGGCTGGCAAAGCCAGCCCAAAAAAGAATGGACAGTGTCCAAAGCCAAATGAAGAGGAGCCGGAAAGCGGACTACACTACAAAACACTGCAGAACACAGAGACGATGCAGAGGGAAGCTCAGTACCCACGAGTGAGCAACATCAGGTCTGAGTAGCTCGCTGCAGGGAAAGAGGCACTCCGCCGAGACCCAGAGGCGACGGCCATAGCACGGCCTGCTCGCGTGTGGACGGCGTGGGCAAGGGAATATTGAAGCGATTCGCAGAAGCCACGTAGAGTAGTAGTTCCGTGTTTCTGCACATTCCCCACCCTTGCGGACCTTGTTGGGAGGCATTCTTTTGGGGCTGGCCTCTTCCAGCCATCGCCTTCATTTAGAAGAATCATTCGAGGGGCTCATCGTTTCGTCTGTGTGGGGCGAGGGACAGAAGTGCGCGAGAGGCTGTGCAAACTGGACAAACAGCGGAAAAAGTGAATTGAAGGGCCAGCCCAAAGACGAGTGGACATGGTCCGGAGGGGCCGGGAAGCGCGGAACCAGGGAGCCGAGCAAGCGGCGAGGGCTGAATGTCAGCTGCTTACTCTCTTCTTGTGCTTGTTTTCCCTGGTGCTTCCCCTGGCCCCTTCTCGTACTTTGTTCATTCCTTTCGGGGCTGGCTTTTCCCAGCCCCTTTCCTCAATGGGCGAGCCCTTCTCTGTAATGTCAGCCCGGTCAGCAGCACGCCGAGGCCGCCCGCCCACGGCCAGACACGGGAGTGGCAGCTCCGAGCCCCTCCGCCGCCAACCAGAACTCGCCCAGCTCCCTGATGCCCGGGGGCGCCGGGCCCGCCACCGCTGCTCCAAGCGGCGGGGCGTGGCCCGCTCCTAGGCGGGCCCAGCTTGCCCACGCCCCCCCACCAACTATCCTCCAGTCTGTTCACTTTCCGTTTATCCTTTCCTCCGCGCTGTGGCCGCGTTGCAGCGAGCTAAGGCCCATACCCTGCACCACAATGCTGAGCTCTGGTTGGTGGCAGGGGGGACTCGGAGCTGCCGTCCGGTGCCTGTGCATCGATCAGTGACCTCGGCGTTCTGACATGAGGGTATTGGGCGGGTTGGTACGGCAGCGGGGCGGCTTACATTGCAGGTGCGCTTGCCTCTGTACTTGGCCGCTCCAGCCCCCCTGTCACTCGTGTAGACACTTATCCTCCCAGCCTGGCCAGGCCTGAATTGACGCTGGTGGGCCGCCACCAGGCGAGAGAGGAGGATGCTGGCCCTCTCGAGGCCTAGCCAGCGGCTCGGTTCCGCGACGGCCTCTGCCCGTCAAACGGCTCAGGAGCCCACAGGCGTGCCGTCACATTGCTCGGGCGAGCCTCGCGTCCACCCCATGCAGCAAACGACATTCTTGTGCTCGCATTGCAACCCGTTCCCCGCGCTCCACAAGCCTCCAGCAAAGATGGGCCAGGCAATCCGAAACAAGGGCCTCCCCCTCACGACCGCAGCTCGTGCAGGCCAATGGTGAGGTCAGAGGAGATGGACATGAGGAGCGGCAAGGTGGGGTGCCACACGGCGCGCACCACGCGCTTCTGGTGGGCGTCAATCGTTAGCGCCGGCGCCCGACCGAGCTGGCGGATGTCAAAGACGTGGATCTGCGGGTCTGGCGAACCGACGGCGACGAGGCGCCCGCACGGCGACCACGACGCCTTGATGAGGCCCGACTGCTCGTCCGAGGTCGCCTGCTCGAAGCCAAACCAGTGCAGCTCCCGTGGCGACCGCGCGTCCCACAGCCGCAGCTGCTGCCCGAGCGTGCCAATCTGCACAAGAAGGAGGTTGGCATCGAGCGCATTCGGCCGGCAGGCGATGGCCTTGCTGTCGAATGTGAGCTTGAAGGCCTGCTGCCCGTGCTCGGCATCCCAACCGATCACCCTCTTGTCGAGGCCCGCAGACACCACGACGCCTCGTCGCGGCATGCCGTCCACGTCCGTCACCGCCGATGTGTGGGCGTGGCGGTGCAGCAGCCTGGGGACCGGCTGCGAGGCCTGCCGGCTGCACTCCCACAGGACCACGGCGTGATCGCAGCCGCCCGTCGTGAACAGCCGTCCATCGCCCCACGGCAGGAACGCCACCCTGTTGATGATGCCCTTGTCGTGGGGTGCACCCTCCAGCGTCCTCGCGCCCTCGCATTTTGGCGAGTTTGTGACGACCGCAGCCTGCCAGTCTCCAGGGGCTGCGTTGTACACGGCCACGAGGGCGGCGCCATCGGGCCGCCACGCCAGGTCCTGAGGGAAGGAGCGCTTGGGCGTCTCGCAGTTGATCGAGTGCCTCAGCTCCACGTGCTCCCCCCTGCCCCTGATCTTCCACAGCTTGACGCGGCCGTCAAGCGCGCTGGTTGCGCACTCGGTGCCGTCGCTGGGATTGATGAGGAGGGTGCGCAACTTGCGCTGGTGCTGGGACGCGACGAACCGGCTCCCCACCCGCCGCAAGTGCCGCTGAACCCCAGCCGCCACGCAGCCAATGCGGTCCTCGTGCACCAGCGCTGTTGGGGAGAAGCTTGGGTGCAGGTTGCCAGCGGCGCTGCCGCCGGCCCTCTTCCCTCCTCCTGCTGAGGAGTCTGTTCTGCAGGAGCTAACACTGCCGTCGCGCTGCCTTGGCACGTCAGCCGGTGCCTGCTTCCGCCCACTGCCGCAGCTACAGGGATCCCCGTGGAGAATCCTAGGAACGCCCCTGTCGTCTGTGAACGTGGCCCTTGTCGCGCATCTGCTGCAGACCTGGTCCCGCCTGCTCCGGCCTGAGCTTTCGGTGCGTCCTCTGTGGTCAGCCTCCAAGCCATCTTCGGCACCGCCGTTGCCGCCATCGTCCCCGCCGCGGTCGTCGTCATCGTCGTTGTCGAGAACCTCGAAGCGCCGGTGCCCATTGGCGTGGCCGTTGGGCCTGCCATCGGGTGCGGCGGGCTGAGGACGCCTCCGTGGCGATCCCCGGCCTTCCGGAGAGATGTGCGGGGGCTGGCGGCCTGGGTGGGAGGCACCCGCCTGCTCCGGCTCCCGGCGAGCGGCAGTGGAGGCGTCAGGGCGGGCGGGGCTTCGGCGAGAGCGCGAGGCCGCCTGCCGGGCTGCGGGGTCGCTGCACGTCGTCTCCTCCTTGACCTGGGCCCGCTGCGTTCGCGGCTGTGGGGTCGGCGGCGGCGCAGGCCGGGCGGCGCCATCGACGGCGGCGGCGACCACAGCGGGTCGCCCTGCGCGG
>WELB01000403.1:0-48495 GCA_009602725.1 Spirogloea muscicola
CTGTGGGAGAGGTCTCCGTACACATCTCTTAGGCCCTCGTACTGCAGCTCGTATCTCCTGAATGTACCCCTGAGCAAAGACATCACAACGTCTGCAGCTTGTGGGCACGGTAGCTTAGACACCTTTATTGCAATGCCAGCCCTGTTCTTAGCCTTTATTACGGCTCTTACCTGAGCTTCGCCAATGTGTACTACCACAGACAACAGACGCTTGGTACCTATTGTCCCAAGACTCTCGCTCAAGACAGCATAGCGCGAAATCTCTGGATCGTTCGTAACAACATCTGCAAATATCGCCCTGCTCCAAGGACATGATATCTTAGTATAACCCTGAGCCTTGAATTGCACTGTATCTACACCTGGCAGCGCTTTTGCCCCCATTATGCTCATAATATTGGCAAGGTCTACCTTGTAGAAGGCATCTATGCTCTCATACTTTATGCCAGAGCATGTCAGTATGTTCCCTGCAACACTGTAAGTGCACTCAAGCAGGCCAAGGCTTGCTCCGTATATCATCCTTACATTTGCTGTTCTCGGAGATACAATCCACTCTGGTATCGCATCTAGCCCTACGCCGTTCTTTACAACCCTTTCGATGCCGTCAGATAGCGGTCGTTCTGCTCCTCTTGGATCAACCATAAACAGCACCTTATCGTCCACAGGAGTCTTAGGAGGGCTCAATAACACCAAGGACACCGAGGCCTCTGTAACCTTATAATCCATGCCTTTTTACTAGCAGTTGCGTACTATACCTCAAAATTAGCACAACTACTTGCTCAATTTGTCGTCTTTATTTTGTGCCAAGCCGATGTCTAAATAATCCTTCCAAGCTGAGCAGTATCTCAGGTATCTCTGCACGACTCAGCAAGTCTGTGCTAAAAGTATATCTCTGCCCTTGTATTAGCAGTTCGCATGTGATCTGTGCCTTTCGTTGAAGAAGTGCGGTTGTGCTGTGCCATTTATATTCACACTCATTGAGTCTCTTGGGTTCTGAGCAAGCCCTTCAAAGGCTACAGAGATATGTCTGCGATGAGCCAGTGCCTGTTATCATGTTTGATGCTCCTACAGCTATCTTCATAGATGCAAAGAGCATGTTGTCTATGTGTTTGCTTAAATGTGCTATGCCCAAGGCTGTATATATGTCATGGCAAAGGTCTCTAGCACTGACATCTGTTAGCATCTAATTGTCAGGCCTGCTCTTTTAGGACTACAAGGGCAGGTATTAGCTTATAATTTCTTTCTCAGACATGTGTCAACTAGTTGTAGGAGCTATATTGATTAACATTGGCGCAGACTCATCCGTCGTAAACGGGGCAATGGCTACAAAGATACACATACTTCCGCACAAGGAAGAGGACATGCTAAAACTTCCGGTAGCCGTTACAGATAATAAGCTCTCATCCTGTGCCGTGAGGTACAGAGAATACGTAGACGCATGCTGGCTAAGAGCAGCCGCAGACGTTGTTAGTGCTCCCTTCTTTGACAAAGGAGCGAGTAAGATATCCTCTATCATAGCGGAGCTTAATCCTGTATCAAGAAGTAATGTAGGCCTCCTTGTCGGTCACTTTGATGACGAAAAAGCCATGGACTTGTGGATTAAGTCTGTTTCTGATAGCATCTTGTACACAGAAAGACAGGTTGGTGATAATATCACGATAAAGATGTACAGAACAAGCAATGCTGTTGTCTCTAGGGCTTTTTGTAAGGGCTTTGACACTAAAGAGAGGGCGTTTTATGCACTTGTTCTTTGATAAGCATTGTGCCATTTAACGGAAGCGCACGATGTTATCACAAGTCGTACATGCTCGTACAACTGTGGTAGCACATTACAAGGCTTTGGTATGCCAGAGCTATCGTTATATAGATGCCTTTACAACACCTGCTAATAAGCAGGATCGTAAACGAAGGTCCTGATAAAATCCCTCATCCATCGGGTAAGGTCATGTTTCTACCGTCTGGTCTCGCAACATCAACTGCTTCTCTCTTTTCCCATTCTTCTGATGCAAGCAATAGTCACAGTACTTCCATGTCCTAGAGTTATTGCAACAAACACGAGGCAAAGTATACTGCCATTCATGTTGTGTTACATACACCTGTTCCAACATTAAACTCACTGCAACTGACAGACCGATACCTTCCATCGAGTTATCAATAACCGTCATAATTAGGAAGACTAAGGAGCTCTCCTCTGACTGGCGGTTCCATTCTTGCTAATTTGTCGCCGTATTGCACATAAATCAGTGCCACCTACATTGCAAGCATAAGAAGCCTTTTAAGAGTAGCACACGGGCAGCCTATGTTTGTAACACCGTCTGCAATTCTGTCTCATAAGATACCCTTATACCGCACAGAATCCTTAATATCATAAGCCTTTGGTCTGGCTCCTTGTAGTCAAATCCTGGGACCTCGCTCGTACAGCAGTTACCCCCTTTTCTTAGTATTACCATCTCTGTCTCTGGGAAGCCATTACCAAGCGAAACAAGGTATTCTAGAGGCACACACGTCTTGTAAAAAGTAAACTTAGTCCCAATAACTCTTATTGCGTATATGGGATCAACAGAGTAGTTTGTACAGGCTGCTGCTAGTAACTCCCCTGCAATCTGATGCTCTCCCCATCTGTTTGAAGGGCTAACATTCTTCATGTGTTTGTCTTCTTCTACAACTATTATTCTGCTCTTCTTTACTATTCCAAAATCATACACCGAAGTTATGCTCTTGCTTTCTACGTAAAACTTGTATGTTGGGCGTATCCTGAGAAAGAAGGGGTACGCTGCTAACCCTACACCACGCAGTATATAGTCAACTAACGTGTCTGTCCTAGACTCTTCTGTGCCTCTGACTACAGACTCGTTTGCTACGACATGGTCCAGCGCAATAGCATATGTCTTTTCTGTGCTATTTAGGCCCTCCAGAATATTGTCGTCATCACAACATCCAGCTATCCTTCTGTGCCCTCTCTCTTGTATCATCATATCGTGTGGTATACTCTCTGAGAGTTCAACTATCTCTTCTGCATCTTGATACACGATGTTAAGAGATCTGGTGTCTATTTCCCTAAAATCACTGGTGCTGTCTTTAAGCTGCCGCGGGCTTATCAGGTTCCTTGTCGGCAACATAACACCAGACCTGGTATTCATGTTGTATTGGGAGCAAAACTACATCAAGTTTATGACATATTACGCATGATAACATCTTTCAATTTATTATAATCTTCCTCTGAAACAGGGACTTATAGACGTGCACTGCTTCGTGAGCACAGTTGCATGCTGCTTAGCGCTGCGAGTAAGATGGTCAAGGATCTTAGTAAATTCGTGACAGATATCTCCCTACTCGCCCAAATACTCTGCGCAATACTGCACACGGTTAACAAGAGCCCTGTTGACGCAAGGCACAAGTTCAACAGGGAATGTCTTAACACCTAACGCAGCCTTGAAGTGTTGCGCAAATGTCATGATCTTGTTCACCGTAAAATAAGCGATGTTTTATAACACCTCTCTGTACAATGCTGTTCTATGCTAAGAAGGCCCTGAAGGATTCCTTACGTGTATCCGATAAAGGTAGCGCAGGTTCTAAGCATTATCCCAGGTATATCTCTCCTCCCCAGTCTCTTGTATATTCTGGTGTTCCCCTGGGATGCAGTTACAGCTTCGGCTACGAGCTGCGCTTCTGGGTTATGTGCTATCCTGTTGTCCTCTTGGACCAGTAACTTGATAGAGAGCTCATAAGTCGCTGAATATCTAGCAACCGCAGCGTCAGATGAGCTACCCCCCTAAGGGTCTGCGAGCAGCGCTCTTGTTCGGGTTTTCAAGTATGACCGTCAAGACCCTCTTTGGGGTCGCACGAACAGCGCCGCCGTAAAGCTCAAGCAGCTCCCAGGGTAGGCTTCCCTGTCCAGGATCTCACAAACTCGAGCAGCGCTACTTCGGCCTCGTCTACGGCGCAATCCTAGTAAGGCCTTCAACGTTCATGACCATCAGCACACCCTTGGGTGTCGCACGAGCCGTCCAGGATTTTACCAAGGTCCGGCAGCGCTACCAGGAGGCATTAATAGATGTTAGAGTAGGGCGCCGAAAAACATGGCAATATATCTTGTCTAAGTATTCATGCTATTTCAGAGACGCAATTTCAGTTAAACACTTATTGCACAGGATGACATCATTAAATCTATTTAAACTCTCGTTATATAGGTCATACAAGTATAGTTCACCTCTGGTAACCCGCTTTGCAGGGGCACTATAATAGCATGCAGCATTTATAGTGCATGTTCTGGCGACACGACATGCGCTTTAAGCACCCGCAGGTAATATCCTGCTGGACGAAGGACGCCTGGATTACGTGGTAGACCGCCGGCATACTATATGCGTGCGATTAAGAACAAATAAGCCCAAGGTTTACTGCCAGTACAGCGACATCCTCTTAAAAAGGCGAGGCTTGCAACAGAGCAGTCCAGGATGATAAGCCCTTCGCCGGCGCTTGCATTAAGCAAGCTTAGGGGCTCTCGACACCATTGCACAATCTTGCACGTGCCGTATCCGTCGTGGCATTCTGATAAGAGAGATGGCGATGCACTTCGTCAGCCATGTTATTAGCAGCCTTGCAATAATTGACCCTCTTTTAACAAGAGGCCTTGTCAAGGGTAAACATGACAACAAGGATGCGCTCTAGAATAAAGCGGAAGTTGCAAACAGTCACTCCAGGTTCTGAGTGGTCTGACAGAGAGCTAGATTTCTTTAAGATCAAGGTTGAGCCCTGCAAATTCTATCCCTTCTTCGAGAGTACACCTGTCGATAGTTTTGTTGCAGATGTTAAAGATGCACTGGAGCTAGACCTTTCAAGCGCTGATATACTTGAGACCATCGATTGGGATGCTATGAGATCAAGACAAGTATCAAGGTTTGCAAAGAATGTTCTGGCCGTAACAAAGACTCACAAGAACGTTGAGAGTGCAGTAGACGATCTTGCTAAAGTGATATTCGAGCTATTTGAATATGACGAGAGAGATCTCAGCATACATACCCGTGAGGAGCTAAAACTTGAGATGTGTGGATATGAGACAAGTGCAAAGCCAGATATCTGCATTGAGACATCTAGATTAACTGTAAAACTCCTTGTACAAGAGGACAAGAACTATCATGTATCAACGAGTAAGAGCATGATGAACACGAACCCAGAAGCACAAGTAATAGCAGAAGCTGTGGCAGCCTTCCAAGAAAACAACAAGATAAACAAGAGGCTAGATTTAGGCGCCATAAATTCACAGGTGATCCCGTGCATTACAATGTTAGGTACGTATCCGACTTTCTATCTCTTCAATGTGACACAAGAGCTAGCAGAAGCAGTAAGGAGAGGAGAAGAGCCCAATAAAGACACGGTAATAAAGCGTCACAAGATTCAGATGCAAAGCATGCCTCTGGGGGATGCGATGTTGATAAACAGGCATAAGCTGGAGATATTTCAGTGTTACTCAGGGCTAAAGAAGTTTGTTACAAGCTCCGGGATCTAGTACAGTCATCCTGGACAGATCAGTCTGAAAATTCCCACTAGCGCGGTACCGATCGCAACTAATGTACAGGTTATAAGAAGGTGTGCTTTATGCTGCACAAAGAGGTACTTGAGCTTTATAATGGGAGACAATATATCTGAGTCCGTTCTTATCCTGTATCTTTGATCCCTGAAATAACTAGACAAATAACAGAAGGTACCTGCACAAAATACAGGCATTTGTTACAGGATATCTTACAGAAATAAGAGATATAACACGGTCTTTACAGGAAAATAAGAGAAGACAAGACGAGACAGACTATGTACGTGCGACTCATGTTGCATATATAGATAACATCTAGGAGAATATACTTAGGAATGCACAGAGTATCTTGTCTGACCGTCAAGTATATTTTGACAATCACAGATAAGTACGATTCAGTCCATGTGAAATAAGGTATCTAACAGAGCTGATGTGCGGCAAAGAGTTTGTCCAATATGCCTTGTAGGAGTGCAACGTGTATACCTCTTAAAAGACAGACCATAAATACTCGTAAAACGGCGTGAAGTTTACAGCAGCATCTCACAATAATGCAATTCAATTTGTAAGCTATTGTTATGTAACTTTCTCATGCCCCCGCCTTTACCAGCAAGATCTAATGTTATGTTAAGAGTGTTACGAAGACCGCGCGGTCCTCACCCATCAATGATATATGTTGATTTACTCTTGATTAAGCGCTTTTTAAGGTACAAAGATGACTTGCATTTTGTGACACACAAAAAGGCATGCATAGTTAACGCTGGAAAAACGATCAAAAAAGTGCGTAAATCTCCTAGCTTGCACACATTATTTGTAGCATTTGATGCAGGTATCAAAATCTCTCAATCTGCAGCAAGATGCTGTTAAAATACCAGATATTTTGTATCAGACAAAACTGCTACACTAAGGGGAAAGCATATCCGCACTGTGGATATTTGTGCAAATATGTCTGTCTAACAAGTACAGCCCTCATGGAGTGTCGAAATCTTCTGCCCACTTTTAGATAAGGCTAGTCACATGTTGCATCCGGGTCAAGGTTACCACCGTGTTGCACGCACGCGCTGCAGTCTTCACGAACTCCAGCGCAATGATTAAGGCTCCCCATACCTATAAAACCACAGCTACGCTGGCAGCGTGGCGCAGGAGTACAATCGCATCTTGCCGACCCGAATATCCCAGTCCTTCCACAAGTGCATGGAGGGGCACCACATTCACCACAACATGAGAGTACGCCTAATGCGTGTAATACACCGCTTGTGCACGGTGCGCAGTCCCCCATGTTGCAATCACCGGACAGTTTCCTCCCACGAGAGAGGATGAGATGGTGTTGCGAGCAATTACCGTCTCTTTCAGGTGGTATACCTACGTGATCTAGCGATGCGCGTGTGCAAAGCCTGTTGTTAGGGCCCACGAACTTTGGGTATCTGTCCTGCGTTTTTATCAGGATAGACTCGCCTGGTGTGTAATCTATCTTTAGAACGCACTTTGCTGTAGTCAAAGGCCCTTGCTCTTCGAACGTCGGATGGCACGACACGTTCTCTGGTATAGGGCCGTTCTCACCGCACTTGTAACAACCAAAGAACCTGTCTGATTCACAGCCTTCGAGATACATCATTTCACATCCCGCATCGTGCGTTACAGAGGATCTCTTATAATGACTGTGAATCTTCCCTGAACTGCTTTCGACAACTACCACACCCACATTTCTAAGTACCTTTTCTCTTGCAAAAGCGGGCCTAAGCACTAACATCAAACAGATAATCCTGAACAAAGCCATGTTATATTGATATTCTACAGATCAATTTATTGGCGCGGTGCTACCATAGACATAGGGTTGTGCGTGTCTATGCACTAATTAGCGCATAGATCCTTGCGCATCAATCAATTTAATCAGTTAGCTACCTACAGTATCGTCTTATCGAGTACAAGTGCGGCACCAGGCTTATACATGCCTATACTGAGTCGAATATTGTATCCGTCTACATCCCACACTGTATGCAATGCAAGGATTCTTACAACAGGTACGTAAGTGAGCTGTACGACCAGCTAAACCCAACTACAGGTAATGCAGCTGTACACTTTACTGGTCCGAATAAAGCATATGGAATTTTCATGCCGTCAGACACTGGGTGCGGGAAGTACAAGTTCTATGCTTCTCTTGCATCTACTTCTTGCTCTAACATCGGTGGTCCTATGTTTGACCTGTCATTTTAAAAGGACATAGGGCGGGTGCAGCGCAAAGGGCGGCGCAAAGGACGGAGAGGCCTCCGCTAATGTATGACTGACTAGTTACAGCTGGCATAGTCCTAATTGCAACGGGTATTCGCCTGTTTATATCCTATATCTACTAATAGTATAGACATGCTTACGAACATGCAAGGCTATATAGCCTTTAATGACATGAAATTGCAACTAACGCCGGCTATGCTGCAGCACTTGGAATACCAGCAAAATAACGGCATAATAGCTTCGGAATCAAGCTTTCAGCTAACGAAATATAATTTATGCAGCACCCCGCCCCGATATCTAAAATGAGATATTGTGACTCCTCGTATGTAGCGAGCAAGTAATAAGATGGCCTTGCGTTCGGGCCTCACTAAGATAAGCACACGTTGCAAACCAGGTTCTGAATGGAATGATGACGACCTTGTATACTACAGGATAGACGTCAATGATACAGATTATGTGCCTTTCTTTGGAGAGGACAGGCCTAAAGACTTTTACAAAGAGGACATACGGATCTTTCTTAGTTACAACTTGTCTAGTGTTACTGTCCAGCAAGACATAGATTGGCCCTCTATTTCGCCAAAAAACGTAATGACTGTTATAAAGGACCTTATAGCAGTAACAAAGACTCATCGCTTTGAAGAGTGTGCTGTTGATGATCTATCAAGATCAATCCTGCAACTGTTCGACTACGATGATGGCGACAAGGCTATACGTACGAGAGAGATACTAGACCTAGATATGGCAAACGGTAGAACACAGGCTACACCAGACATATGCATTGAAACAATGGAATTATCTATAAAGCTCCTAGTTAAAGAGGATAAGAGCTATAATGTAGGCAATGACAGGCATCTCATGGGAAACAACCCAGAAGCACAGCTAATATCAGAAGCTGTCGCAGCATTCCAAGAGAACACCAAGATATACAACAGATTTGGGAGACCTAATGTGCCTAAACACCAGCTTATTCCAGGCATAACAATGTTAGGAACTTGTCCTACGTTCTATCTGATACCAATAAGCAGGTATCTATCCGATTGCGTAAGACGTGGGATCCAGCCTGCTGAAGATACATTAGTCATGCGGTATAAGATACCTAACCTACCAATGAACATATCTGATGCAATGTTGTCACAGAAGCATGCCCGTATGATATCAGAATGTTATCAATCTTTCAAGAAGTACGTGTAATCTGCTGGATCATTGTGTTTTATCGAGCAAGACACAGTGATTGACCTTATGGGATAAGTCCTTTCGGGGTCAACTCGTTATTCAGCAAGTGATTTAACACAGCAATTACTAGGCATAAGACATGCCTTATGGGGGTCAACTGGTCAACAATAATTGCGGTTTGCCTAGACATCCTATACCCATCTCATTATATAGGATATCTTTTAGGCTTACCCCATGTACCCCACACAAAAACTATTAATATGGAAGAAAAGTAGCAGTATAACTCGTTAAGTTGCCTACCTATGCAATTATATACTGTACCCCAAGCTACCCCACCGTACCCCACATCAATCAGCATTCTCAATCTGCAGATGCTCTTCCACGCAAACAATGTTCATAATCACATCAATATGCGACCGATTTGCCCTATTAAAATTGCCACAACACCCCCTAGTTGCAGGTTGTTTGCACGCTCGGCACATATGCCGCCGGTCTACAAGGTACCCTAGTCGCTTAAAAGCGCTGTAATCCTTGCTCCACCGGTGCTTCACCAGCGGATGCCTAAAGCGCATGTAGTCGTAGAACTTCTTCTTAAATTCCTCCATCCACAAGACGTTGCAGGGTTGCTGCACAAAGTACATCGACTTGCGGCAATTGTGGGACTTGTCGTACCATATGTTGTCGCCGGGGCCGAGGGTGAGAAACATGTGCACGTAATCGGTGGTCTCGTGCATGCCGGAGGTGGTGTCCCTAAAATAGGCCGGGCAGCACGCCCAGAATCCCGCTGTACCGGTGCGTTGCAAGAGCTGCCGGTAGGCAAGCAGGCAACGCACCACCAAGCGCGATAGCTCCTCCGTAATGATACGGTGTCTTAACGATGAGTCTTGGGCTCTTACCAAGCGCGTGAAAGAGAATATGGCCAAGCGCTTCGACACTGATCCCCGCTCATCGCGATAGCGCGGATAATCGTTGCCGCACATAAACAGAGGGACTTGCCACTTGACAGTCTCCGCCACGGCGTGCTTGATGGGCACCATAACCATCTCGCCGCATATCATCTTCTTGAATTTGTCCGATGCCAGCTGATGAGCTATGTTTTCGGGCATCTCCGGCGCTACAATGAGCTCCTTGTTGTGCATAGATTGTAGGCCAAAGATGGTCTCGTGCGAAGAGTCTACCACTCCTACACTGCTAGGGGTAAACATGGCGGTAATAATATCTACCAACGTCGACTTACCAGTGTTGGTATCGCCCACTACAAATGGCATAACATCGAAGTTGTCAAACTCACCTACCTTATAGAGCAGCCTGCCAATAAGGCCCAACAGATACGTGTACACAACATCCGATTCTTCTGCATCATTGCATTCAAGCTGGTAGCCAAAGACGCGGTCGAAAAGCGGGGTCTGCAAGTCTTCGAATTGGCAAATATGGTCGATATAATGCCTGGGAGATACACTCGGCGGTAAGTTGCCGTAGTACTCCAGCTCGCCGGTAGTAAGATTGAGCATGCCGTTGCGGAAGCCTATGTAATTACGGTCGCGTTTTACAAAGGGAAAGGTCGTATCGTCTACCCGGGCCATATAAACCAGCAGGTCATTAAAACGCCGCGGGAACGCCTTGAGTTGCGGGTTGTTAGCCAGACGCGCCGTTAAGAACGCATCGTAGGTGTCCAGCGGCTCGTAAACAGGCACAATGCGATTAATGCGCTTGAGTACCATCCCCTTCTCGCGTGCCAACATCTCGTCAGCGGCCAGCGCCAACAATTCATCGACAAGTTCGGTGACACCTTCGCTACGCCCTGCTTTTAGCTGATAAAAGAGCCCGCGCAAGCGCTTGCTGGCCTCGCCTAACAGCGGCCTTTTGCCATGGCTGAAGCATGTGAGCACCACCGAGTTGCACCGGACATACACGCAGCTATGCCCCGCCTGCGTATGCTCTGTAGAGGTGTCAACACAGCACTGCAACGTCGCAGGCACCAGCATGTAGGAATCGGCTTCCTTGGTTATCTCCCAGGTCGTATCGCAATTAAGCGCGTCGTTTACGCTCTGGCTGGACGGCAAGTCGGTAGTGCTAATATTGACTGTGCCAATAGTCACATGGTAGTTATTGATTATGAGATTTGACACCGCAACTGGAGGTGGCTGCGGCAACATCTTATGTATCACCCTACATCCTTCGCCGTACATAAAGCCGCGCTTATTATGCATAACCTCACACAACGCTGCCTCTACCGGCTGGCCGTTTCTTATGCATCTTGCCAGCTCGTCAGTAAGCTTGTACACCTTGTGATACCCGCCGCCAACCGACCGTGACGTGAAAGTATCAGGCGTATCAATCGGCCCGCACCACATCTCAAAGGCCTCAACCCCATCTATTTTGTCAGCATGGTCCGCACGACCGGCGTTCTTGCGATCAACGTCAATAACAAACAGCCCGGTCTCATCTCCTGTGAGAGAGATGAAGAACCTATGCCCAGCAAACTTCTTGGACACCAGAAGCTTGTGCGATTGTTCAGCAGTAATATCCGTCCATCCTGACAACGCAGGAACTTTATTGTGCTTGCCCTTGAGCGCATCAAACTCTACGTAGCATGGCACAAAACGCGGGCAAAACGAGCGGATGAAAGCCAGGTCTGAAGCTAAATCTTGCGGCAGCTCGGATGAGGTCATGTTGCTCCCGAATAAGGCTGTCATTTGTGCCTCAAGTGATCAATTTGGGGGTAAGATGGGGTAGCTTGGGGTACAAAATGATATGGCCAATATAATCAGAAGATCCTGATTATTACCTTTTTCTCTCTACTAAATAAGGATCTTTTAGGTGGGGTACGCGGGGTGAGCAAATAAAAAGCTCTAGTAGGGATGGTATGATGATACAGGGCTGGAAGATCGCAAATATAGTTAGCCAATTGACCCCACTTATGCATGAAAGACTTGTATTAACAAGAGCTTTTATACTAAACAACGAGCAATATCCATCATTTATATGCACATGTGTTACGAGACTTGTCTGTTCTGTTATGTTGTAATATATATGCATACATACATTAGCGGAGGCCGTATGAGAGCGTTGACATACTGCCAGATGGCATAAACGCAGAGGAGCATCTGTTTGTAAGAGATCTATCAAGAGACGATCTGTTGCTAGTGGAGCACAGACAAGACATCCTGAGCAACCTATCAGACGACGAAAAGACGCTGGCGCTGTGCCTCTGTAAGGTAATACAGAGTTTTAACAACAGGTGTGCGCGATAGCTTGACAGATTATTTAGTAAACCTGATACTCACTAACATGAGGTTTAATAAGTACCCATTTATCATGAACTTGCAGCCAGACTACTGCTTTCAAGTGCTAGGAAACAGAGTATCAGCCAAGCCTGATTTTAGCATTGAAAAGAGCAGGAGTGTGCTCTGCTTTGACGAAGACAAACACTTCCATTCGATAAGCTCGACCACAGAATACGGTGAATCTCAGATAGCAGCAGAAGTGCTGGCATGTGCTTTTACAAACTTTGACAGACCTGACAGTTTAACCCAGGGCAGAGGGCAGGAGATATTTGCTACAAGAGTCATAGGAACAAGGTTAACATTCTACATGTGCATTGTAAGTGAAGAGTACTGCAGGTGTGACAGTATTCGCGTAGAATGTCATGTCCCCGATTTTTCTTATGAAGTCGAGATCGTCGATGATTTATTGAGCTGCTCTCTACTCAGAGCAATAAAAAGCAGGCTTATCTTGTTGAATATGGCTCATTGCAAGCTTCACAGATGTGCAATTACTGTGCGGAATCCACTAGACGCTTTGTAATATACACCCGACCTTTCGTCATACAAAAGTCTGTCATTATAAATCACAAGCCAGAATGTGCTCTTCACGCTACTATCTTTTAGATCGGAGAAGACTATGTCGACATACCCTGTTATCATCGCAAGAGGGGCAGAAGCAGAGAAAGGATGTTCGAGATCGATAAGCTTCAACAACTCTTTAGCCTCTCTTCCAATTAACTTCTTTACGCCAGGCTGCTCAGTTGCAAGTCCGAACAACCCTTCGACTGGAGATTTCTTGTATGCTACACTTACAACTTTATCCAAGGATACAGACTTTTTCTGCCGTTATCTTGAGAAATAATGCTAACAAGGGGTCTCATGTGCACTGACGGAGCGGGGATTGCATATGGCCGCTGCGTTGGAGTAGCTACTTGCCAAGTAGATCCCGGCTCAAGATCACCATTACAATTAAGGTATCCCTACATAAAGGAGACGTCTAGCTTCTGTATCGGTGCCCTGCATATAGGGCAAAGACGCTGGCCTCGTGGGCCATCTATGAGCTTATCGGCACATGCCTGACACGATACGAGATGCCCACATGGGTTAAATCTTATACCTCTCGGGCGATCCATACATATTTAACAATAAAACACAGACTGGGCATCTTCCAGTCGCGATACTTCTTTCTTCAGAATATCCTTTTCTCTAAGGAGGTTGTTGATTTTTGCTATCTGATGTGACAGTATAGCATCGTTCTCTAGCATCTTTGCTTCTACTGAACGTATCTTATCCTCTAGAACCTTTACATCGTCCTTGAGTTGGACAAAAGACTCGGATACTACTGCACCAATCAGACCATCTGGCCTACTACTACCTGTGGGTACTAGCTGTACCCACGCACTTGCTAGTGTTATATCTCTCTCTAATCCGGGAGTAAGGGGATAATCAGGTGCGCAGACAAATTTGAAAACAGACATCTCAGGTAAAGTCGCAGTCTTCCAACAAGGAATGTTATAGAGCTTATAGATACATCACTTTTATTGTGCGCATTATAGACAAAGCATAGACCGAAAGAGCAGCGTCATTAAATCAACGGCTGGGATTTAATTTGGGTATATCCAGTATTTGCTTTGTGTACCATTCTAAGGATGTAGATGGGCAATATGGACTGGCTGGCAGCAGCGTGGTCGCACCTTTACGCATGGACTAGTATAACTATCGAGATAACCGATGTAAGCAGCATACAGATGGCCGAGGAACTTATGTAATCCTGTTTAACTACTACATACTCTATTGATCCAGTCGCAATATCGTCTTCTACTACAGAATTCTCTCTCCAGTCTTGGCTCGCATACCGTCAGCTGCGATGCGGCCTTAATAAGATTGTATCGCTATTCTGCCAACAGAACAGCGATAGTCCTTCTATCACAAATGAATTATGGAGTACGGAGTACGCTCATAAGGACATCTATAGATGATGGTGGTAGGGCAGTACGTAAGTGAGCTGTACGACCAGCTAAACCCGACTACAGGTGGTGCAGCTGTACACTTTACTGGTCCGAATAAAGCATATCGAATTGTCATACCGTCAGACACTAGGTGCTCATCCACTTCTTGTTATCAACATTACTTCAAGAGATAAGTTACTGCCACATTATCATCTTAAAAAGCAGGTGCAATGCATCTAAAAAATGACTTAAAGCTGGATGAGGCTACCATGTGAACAATAAATGGAAAACACACGCTATTTGCAGGTATTCTCTGCCTTATCTTGGATATTATTAACAGTAATGCTAGCATTTAAGTGTAGACCGTGCCCAGAGATGCCTTTACTAATGAGCTCTCTACCAGAGGACTTTGCATTGTCAATAAAGCATGGACACAGACCCTATTATGATGGCCCTTTTGAGACAGATCTTCCGTACCAGTTACTAAGTTCAGATGAATGTTGCCAGATAGCAAGCAAGTTTGCAGAGATCATTGTTATAGGGGCATCTTTGGAACGCCATTTGTTTAGCGGAATGATGATATCGCTAAGCGGAGACCACAGATACGGGGCTGCAAAAAGAGGCGATATGAAAGAGGAAGCTCTTGAACTGTGCAAAGGCGACCGAGTTTTCAATGATAAGAAGAGCTGTTATAGGTACATACACTACAGCAGTTATCCAGGGCTTTGTTCAGAAGACGTGAAGCTGCGCCTTTTAGAGTGGCCTTCTACTAGCTCAGTAGATAGAGCCATATTACAGAGAATAGAGGACGGCACTTTGCTTATTGTATCCCATGGTATACATGGAGAATTTGAGCCTAAAGATACCGACGATTTTATTGGCAATTTTGCAAGCTTAACTAGACCTAGAATAGTATGGGTTTCCATGCATGCAGCAGGTATTAACAAGCCTAAGACATACATACACCAGCAAAACAACAACATTACGCAGTTTAACAATAGAACAGACAGTATTGCAAGGTCTTTTGGGTGGACTGTATTCAACACATTCAATCTTACCTACAATGCAACGAGTTATGATGGCACTCACTATGGATTAGGTGTCAACTTCCTAAAAGCACAGCTGCTATTCAATCTGTTAAAAAAGCTCTGACGATCCATAATTTAAGATCGATCACGTCCTATCATAGGTAAGAAGTCCGTGTTAACTAGACATCTCTTGTCGGTGTCATGATAAGCTCGATAGCATCTGGGACTAAAGAGATGTCTGTACTCATATACACCTATTATCCTTTAAAATGCCATAAGTTTGGTGATAAAACAAGATCCCCAAGATGAGATAAGTATGCCCTGTGTCTTTTAGACTCATATGGCCTTGATCACCTTTATTCTAAGAGAGCTCTCAAGATTTGCGTAATGATGCTCGTAAAAAAGGCCTACATATAGCCACACGCAAGGTTATCTTTCTTCAGATAGACGCTCGGTCTAAGAGGCCTAGGGTCGATAGCGGCGGTAACCCCAGAATGAACTTATAAAGCGCTTAGGATGATCACCTTTGACGACGGTCTTGAGTTTGGTGATTGCCTGGTACAGATTATTCTAGTGATGTCTATGCATTCAAGAGAGTTTATCAGGCCAAGTCGGACTTGGAGTTGCAAGACAGTCACGTTGGGGTACGCTTATTCTTAAGCATAGAGATATTAAGCCATCGGTTATTCATATTTTAAAAAAGATCTTATAAGGGGCTATGAGATGCAGAGTACCCCCTTGTTTATGCGGCTTTAAAGCACTCTCTGATCTCTATTGACATACCGTTTAACATCTTTGTAAGGAGTTCACGATCTGCTGGACGCAACAGATTACAACCAGGTGTACTACCAGAAAATAGCGGATCTTTAGGAGAGTATCTTAAGACGCTGAACGGTGTGCTTCTTCTTGTACCGGTTTTAACCGATGTTATGAGTTCTCTATCAAATATCGCTTTATACACACTCACAAAGACATCTGTCACTCTAAACATAAATATTGGCGCTCTTTCAGGCCACCTCTCTTGCTGTGCAATTGCTATGGCTTCTGCTATCAGCTGCGCTTCGGCGTTGTCCCATTGAGATGGTGTTCTTGACGAGTCTCGAGGCTTGTCTTCTACAACAATAACTCCCACATACAACTTATCAAACAATATTGCAACTATGTCAGCTGTTGCCTTTCGCTTGACGTTTGATATGTATAAGTCCATGTCATATCTTTGTGTTATAAGGAATTCGCTCGTGTCCATAACACTTTCCATGAACTTTTGGAACATATTGTCTACACAGCTCTCCATAGAAGGGTTATTCAAGACTAGAACAATGCATCTCTGAAATTCTGTTGCTGCCATTCTTACCTGCTCCATGCCTATCTTGTCTGCAAGCGTTGACAATGCAAAATCCTTGTTGCTATCTATAAAACGTAGAGCCTTCTCTGACAGAGGAGCATCTGTGTTGACTATACTATCTGGAGATACATCTTCAGAGACTATGTTGTAATAATCAAGTTCTGTACTAGTCCAGCCTGATCCAGGTGACACAGGGATTGTCTTTGTCTTAACAATATGGTCTGACGATAGGAATGTCTCTAGTATGCTCCGTAAGTCCTGGTCTATCAGGAATCTGATAACATCTGCTTCAGAAATAACTCTGTCATTAACTAATGTTCGCATAGCATGGACCTTTCTTCCATTATCAATATTCAGGTTTGTAATTGGTTTTAGGAGGTCCATTGTGCTCTCTTAGTTGCATTGATTGTCCACAAACAATCAGTTATTATGACGATCTTAAAGGCGTGTAGATCAGCACTGCAGCAACTTCTGCGTGCTCCATCAAAATCTGCAAGGCAATCTCTTTAGTGATATTCTAAAGGGGTGTGTATACACTTACTGAGTTATCAGAGAAAGACACGTTTAGGGTAGCATTAGCTATCCTAAAGTAATCGCAACCAAGAACGTTTATGTCACTAAAATGCGACCCTTCTGGAGACTGAAGTATACTTAAACGCGTGCCGTTTATTGTTGCATTGACAGCGTCCCTTGTGTTTACCATCTCTGCATTTGATGCTTTAAAGACTCCCTGACACAGGTATGTTTGCGGAGAGCCTGTGTCAACAAGCATGTGTACGTTCTTTGTTGGCCTATTTCGTATGCGGACTTTCATATAGACAAACACTCTATTATTAGGTCCCCATATTATCCCGCTTACGTTCTCAACTGTCAAGTCATTGTCAGAACTCTCTAGGTAAGATGACTCTAAGCGTCTTGATATTTCCCCATAAAGATCTTGGGTATGGACATCGGTTACCAAAACATCGTATTCTAGAGGGGCATACTGTACATCAAGCATCATAAAGCTAAGCAGCTGTAAATAAATTACTACCTACTGTAGAGCATAGTATGTAAGATCGAATCAATAAGCCGATTTAATATGCTATAAATATAGATAGGTAGCATGTTCGATAACCCTTCTCTTAATATTACTGACATGATCTGTCATGACAGGCCTCCTTCCGCCACCCTGTGCACCCACTTGTGCGCCGCACCGTCTTGCCATCCCCTAAATATGGGGCTTATGCACGGATAAGAGGGAGATGGCGGATAAGCGGATAATATGTTCACTTTGGGATACCTGTAAGATTGTCGCCCACCGCACCCACCTCTATTGTCCCTACCGCCTCCATACGGCATTTGTGGAGAGCATACACATTGTCAACCAATGGCAGAGTCAGGATATTTGGCATTACTAGTACCTGTTACTGTACTCTTTATATTGGTATCCAGCATGTCCCATACTATTCTTATATATGAGGATGATATTAAGTGGATATTAAGTGGCTATTTGATTAGCAGCGACAATCTTACAGGTATCCCAAAGTGAACATATTATCCAGGCTATTAGAGGGGATAGAGTAACAATGAGCAAGCTGCAGGAAGACTTGGAGTTCATAAAGTCGTTCTGCCCATGCTATGTGCCGCTCTACCTTGCGGGGTCTAAGGCATAAAGTCGTTCTGCCCATGCTATGTGCCGCTCTACCTTGCGGGGTCTAAGGTACAGATAATTATGGCAATTAGCAGAGGACAATGTAAGGAGGCAAATATCCCAAATGGCACTTCTCATGCTTTCCAACTGAATGGCATGGATGGTAGACCCATGCCCTATGGGACTAAAGAGATGTTCCGTCTGCTTGAAGAGGTCAGATGACAGCAAAATGGATAAATCAACCGACTAGAAGCGCAGACCATATGTGTATATGTATAGACGCCCCGCGCGCTGATCCTATGAAGATGTAAAGGCCCCCTTACACCTCCTGCACCTCTTATCGTCCGTACGCCTTCTAAAAGCTAAAAAAATAGAGCACAAGTAACGCTTAGTCATATGCAACATAAGAGTAATTTGTTGCAGGATTTATCCCTTACCCTTTGAGTAAACTGAGAAACCTTATAACGACTGTGTCAAATCCATTTATTCTGCTACTATGTATTGTATGTACGCGTTATTACTATACTCACTTACTCAAAGTGGAATAATAATAATAAGATAATTGTGTTAAGTATTCTCTGTGTAGTTTGATAATAATCTAGTGTGCTAACATATTATAGGGTTTTTGTAGCTATTGTTAGGTTTTGAGTAAGCTGAGTAAGTTTGAGTAAGTTGTCGACTTACTCAAATTGAAGATGGCAGTGTCATGCGCGTTGAATGTCGATGGGGAACAACAGAGCCGACCTCGAGTTCTTGCAAGACTTGTTCAAAAAGTTCGTGCCGGCAAAGATATCCGGATCATCGCATGCAGGTAAGAGCAGCAAGAAGCCTATATTTGAAGGATGGCTTAATATAACAGAGGAGCAATCTAGAGACCTAGCAAGCCATGCCAAGTACAAATCTGGCCCATTCATCTTCATAACAGGTCAGAGCACGCAGTTTATGACCTTGGATGTGGATATAAAGGATCCTTCTAGAGAGGACCATGCAGATAAGATAGATGGGGTGTCGTATTGGGACAAGATACATCCAGATAGCACAAACACGCTGATTATAAAGACTCCTAGTGGCGGCTTCCATCTTGTATACAAGTACGATAATGGGATCAAGAGCGGCCAGCTAGAGAAGGATGTCTTGATCGACATACTATCAGACGGTAAAGGGATGTGCTTTGGGCCGGGTTACAAGATTCTTAGTCGTGCACGGCCGTTGTCACCACCTAGGGAGCTTGTTCAGCAGATAATATTTAATCAGAATGTCAACTACGGAAATCAACATATAGTGAACAGAGATTCTAGGAGAGTCTGTTCATCAAAAGAGATAAACATCGTCACTGGCTGCAATCTTGTATGGGATGTAATACCCTCTCCTGACGGCAAAGTATTTACAATAATACCTCACACGAACACGTGTACAGTAGATGAGCACTATTTTCACAGCGAGTCTAAACATAGCCGCTTCATAATTACTAAGAGGCACGTAGTTGCAAGGTGCTTTAGCCATACGGTAGATCGCGAGGTTGTAGGCGTTGCGTCAAAGAAGCTTCGTGAACTGTTCTTTCCGCACGATGTAGACCCTTTCGAACACTTTATGCACAACCTGTTCAAGCTTTGCAACGATGGCCTTATGGGAAGGATGAATGGGCAAGTCTGGAAGGTGAGGAAAGAAAAGCCGTGGATATACGACCAGTTGTTATCATATGAGGACTTTGTGAACAAAGAATTCTCAGGAGATTCTCTCTTTGTAAAGAATCCCAGGAAGTTCTCGGATGTTGTGAAGTACATGGAATCTATTGACAATCCAAGCTTCCCCTTTCTGCATAAAGACTTGGATTACATAGGCTTTGACAACTGTGTACTAAATATCGTCACGCTAGAGGTTGGCAACAGCTGGAAGCAGGGCACGTTGCCCAGGCACAATATCGACCAGGCATTCAGCTGGGACAACCTAAGCACCCCCCTATTTGACAGCTTATTGCAGTATCAATTGGGGAGTGGTGATGTGTTCCAGTATTTTTTGGGCCTCATAGGCAGGCTACTATTTGCTGTTAAAAGATTTGACAACTACAACATAGTGCCTATTATAAAGGGTGATACGGGAACTGGCAAGAGCACAATCCTAGAAGTCGTGCAAAGAATGTTCGCTCCAGGGACTGTTGGGGTTCTAAATACGAACAACGAGACTACCTTTGGGCTTCAGAACAAGTACAATAAAGAGCTGCTTATAGCCCACGAAATAGGGGACAGTTTTACAAGCAGGCTTTATAGTGACCTATTCAAGCAGATGGTGTGTGGTGAGGATGTGAGCGTCCCCCGTAAGAACAAGGATGCCCTTGATGTCAAGTGGCGCGTCCCTATGCTAATATGCTCCAACATTCACATACCATATACTGATAGCCAAGGATCCGTCAGCCGCAGGTTAGCTATATTCAGGTTTGACAGGTATGTTGAGCACAAAGATGCTACGCTTGAGACAAACATAATAGGGTCTGAGCTACCAGCAATCGTAGGCAAGTGTCTACTAGCCTACAAGGCGATGTTAGACACAAGCGACTCTTTCTGGGCTGCATGTCCAGAATACTTCAATGAGAACACCCGCGAGATGAGCGAGCAGACGGACTACATATACATGTTCCTGACTCTACCACCGGGTGACAACGTGTACGGCAATAAAGACGTGTACTTTATGAGGCAGCCAGGTGCATCAATGCTGCTACAGGATTTTAGAACCAAATTCATCAACTATATGCGGTTTAGGCATCCAGGAATCAAGTATAAATGGACGTCTGATTACAGTGCTTTAAAGAGACTCGGGTATCAGATTGAGCACATCAACGTCTGTAAGGGGTGCAAGAGTATTGCAAAGGTAGGCTGCTGCGATAGATACAACATTGCAAACAGGAGCAAGCGCTACTTTATCAAGGATCTAGCGTGTATAGAGATGTCTGATGAGTAACTTGAGTAACCTTATAATCCCCCTTCCAATATCCGACTTACGAAGACAAGTGCAACACATGAGCACCTATATGGCTTACTCAACTTACTCAAAACCTGTTAAAAGCAGCATCACTGTAATCCTCCTTTTTATTCCCACTCTAATAGTTGTTATAAATACTCTCTGTAAAAGCCTACATTTTGCTTAAGTTTACTGGATATTAATCTTGAGTAAGTATGAGTAAGTTTGAGTAACTAGTGGACTTACTCAATCGAGTCTTTCGGGACATCGCTGCTGAGCGTAACAATGAGGGTATTTGAGGAGTTCGCTATGCCCCTGGCGTAATAGACGAGGCATTGGTACAGTCAACTGGACAGCAAGTTTTGTTGCAGCGAGCATTGTAGGCAAGACAACTCTAGTAACAATACCAAATTATGGTGGAGCAACTATTGTAAAAGGTAACTACGACGGGCTTGCTGGGGAGGTGCAATTGTGTGTGTGTAAGAATACAGCCGCCTGCCGTGCCAAGACTCTTACTTGACCTCCTTAAAAAGAGGCTAGATTGTGGCGTCAATAGATACGATAGGTGCAGGCTTAGCCGCTTGTAATGTACATTCTCAGCAAGTTGAGAGCATCGTCGCGTATAATCTGGGTACGGACATCTCTTTAGTGCCATAGGGCATGGGGTATATCCCGTCTGAACATAGTTTGTGCTGTTGTTCATCTTTCCAACGTTGTCTTTAAAATAGTCTGTACATAACGATGTAAATAACACTATCGCAATAATCTTACATATAGTGTTTGGATATTATGCCTGTTTTAAAAATGATTTTGCTTGTTTATTATGCAGGCTTTTTAATTGCAAAGTGTATTGCAAATAATATGGATGAAACGAGAGAAGAATTACAAGAGTTAAGGAGAGTGCACAGAGAGTATGCCTTCAATCTCTACAGATCCACCAAGAAAGGCGAGACGTTCTCTAATATTAGCCCGGGCGAGTTCTTTAGGTCTATGAAGATAGACATAAACAAGCTTTTGAATGATCAGGAATGCATCGGCAAAAGACCTGCAGACGATGATATAATTATATTTATTGCTCACATGTTGTCTGTCATATTTGATTCAGAAGGAAACCCCACAACTGGGAACGAGTCTAAACGCTCTGACTTTATACTCCCATTTCTAAGCAATCTTGTATCTGTTGCAAACAGAAAGATGTTACTAGGCGTAAGACTTGAAAAAGAGCTGCAAATAGAGGACCACATAGCAACAGGCCTTGTGGAGTTTATCATTGTAAAGGACGTCCTTATCCTTGTAATTGTAGGAGCAAAAAGAGAGAACTGGGACCTAGGCAGAGCTCAGAACATGCTGGAGATATTTGTCGCACATTCAAACAACATCACCAACAGCAGGGTGAGCAACGACCACATTGTCTACGGAGTAGTCTCAACTGGATATGACTGGGAGATATTTAGTTACGAAGGCGAACCTATAGGATGGAAGTTTTATGGAAGATTCAGGGCGCTAGAACTAGAAGATACAAAACAGGAGATAGTGTTTAATATCAGCAATATTAAGAGCCTTTTTGAAGTACTAAGCTACATGTTGAATAACTCTGTAGCCAGGTGCGGGTAGCCGTTCAGCGCAGCATAATAACACATAGCTATAAGTCGGCTACGCTATTAACACCTAACTACGTCCCTGTTTTACTAATTATTCTGTACATGGTAAAGAGTAATTATGGCAATATGGCCTCAAAAGATTGTTGATCGTGCTTGGATATCCTGTGTTTAGTGCATCTCTCTAAAAAATCACATGTGTTTTACAGGCATACTTTTACAAAATTGCGCTTGCTTCGGTTCTTATTAATATTGTCTAAAATCAATAAAAAACTATTAGCACTTCTACGCAGCCTTACAATTGAAGGGCACTGGTTGTAGTCTTATATTATATGGCCTTGCTGATATGGAAGATAGGACAAGGTCTGGGCAACTTGCTTCTGTCAAGCACAAAAGCTTGAAGCGTTTTCCGAATTCTACAAGTGATTTTAGAAGGATTGACATTGTTACTCTCAACGTTGAGTATAAAGATGCTGAGAGTATCAATGATCTACTGTTTGTGCAACCCGATTGGGACTTTGATGTCTGTAATGATGTGTACGTTGAGAACCTAGGTCTGCCTGATATAATAAACCTTCAAGAACGCTTAGCATCCGCAGACATAGACAACAAAGCGAAGACATTTGTTCAGCTCATATGCGATGTAGCGCAAAATGAGCTTGTTACAATAAGCACAGAAGAGTCAAGAACAGACTCTCTTGTATGTCACCTGTTTGAAAGACTTGGATTCAATGACTATCCGTTGATGATACGGCATCAACCTCTGTTTAAGTTCTCGATCTACAACAAGGAGATATCGTCGAAGTACGATTTTGCAATAGTACGAGACAGAAGGGTGATGCTAGTCGACGAAGACAAGCACATAAAGAACACTGGCCCTCCTTCTGCGTGGGGTGAATATCAGATTGCAGGAGAGCTTATAGCGGGTGCATACTGCAACTATCTGTCTAAGAGGACATACAATGAGACATTATATGCAGTAAGAGTGATAGGCCTAAGGTTCACGTTTTATAGAGCTATAATATCGCCGGAGTATCTAGACTCTTTGGGCGAAGGTCTTCCTTCAACATCTGTGATCATACATAGATTCCCACCTGATGACAAGGTGCAGGACTTCCCTTCTCTTAATTATGGTAAGGCCATAGATAGAACACAGATAATAGATATACTTGTTCGTATACGTGAGTATCTAAGAAATTAGTTTAAAGCCTGGATAATCACAGGCAAATGTTGCACCAATAACCAGGAATACTATGTGAAACGTCATTCTTCTTTGTACTTTTCTAGATGAACTTTTTTATGAGTTAATTGGGATAGTTACAACCTACAACCATATCTTTTAGCCAAGTGCAAGTATGAGGTACTCTGTTTTATTCGTTTTGCTTGCCGCTGTAGTCAGACGTCCATCGATATCTGATGCTAGCGTGCCTGTATCTCATGTAATTCATGAACATCCGCTTGAAATCTTGGAGTAACATGCTCGCGTTGTCATCCTTCGAGATGAGAATTATGCTGAGTAATATCATGTCTCTGAGACCAATTCGGAGTACGTTGGAGTCAGGTGGAGTCAGCTCGATTTGTTATGAAAAAAGTTATAATAAAGATATGATACACCTTTTCTCCTTATTTCTTGTATGTTTTCTTAATATTTACAAATGGAGTACGGAGTACAGTCATAAAAGGTCTATAGAGGGATGGATACCCTAACACCATCATCTATAGATATTCTTATGAGCGTACTCCGTACTCCGTACTCCATAATTTTTTGTGATAGAAGATGTAAAGTAACATTCTTCATCCGCACTGTTATTGTGGCCACCATGATGTCTCGCATGTACATTGTGCCAATCATGTCACATTTATCGCGTCTCAGATGATGTAGCGCCTGGAGCGGGGTATAAAAGCCACACAGTATTTGGCGGTGTATCTATTGGAGACAAGTGGGAGATCTACAGCTATGGACTTACTGATCCAGAAAAAGACCTGTGTTGGACTTACTATGGCAAACATACACCACTTGTAGTGGAAGATGCAGATGCTATTGTAGTGTTCAATGTAGATAAGATAAGACATATGGCAGAGATGATACACACAATGTTAGAACAGCACACTCTTTAGAAGGCAACATGCGCTTCCTCTTAAAACAGGAGGTTTTAAGAATCTCAAGTACCTTCTTATAGAACACATGTTCTGTCGTTCATATCGCATATGTCATACGCGCCGTCAGAGGATGCTGCTGGACCTCCATCGCACATAGTCATCATAATCGACAACTTTTCTTAAGGACTTCATAGCCAATATCTGGTCACCTGTGCACAGCATCTTTATCGATATAACTGTCTCGCAGCCTCTCATTTGTTGTCCATTAATATCATTATGATATCATCAAATGGATGTGTACCAACAATCCTTATGTTTAGGGATTTATCAGCTTTATCACCAAAAGACGATGTAGAATTACCTATGATATCACCGACATCTCTCCTCTTTTTTGGAGCCATAGCACAAGACTGCTTCAAAATATCCTACAATGGATGCTTGTATAAGACAATAATCTACCAACCGAGGGGTTTAAGCTAGGCTCTTGACGGGTAGCCGATATAATGACATCAATAAGGTCAAAGCCTAATAGGCCATTCCCTTATCACTGTTTGACAGACGATCTAGCGCTATATCGATAATAAAGCGGGGAATATATGTGGTCAATCAGAATTATACCTCGTGACGAGCTTGTTCTTGTATCTATAGACCAGCTGTTTAACATGTACAAGAGTTGGGCTGAATCCTGCAAAAACTTATAATCAGCAGCACTTGCCATAGGGATCGACAGTCTGTTCGTTAAGTGTAAATGGCACATTTACTTTAAGAGATCTCTACCCTTCTCCAAACATATTTTGATATCATAGCTGCTCCGTTTGCATGGGTTGTTTTGGAGGGTACATTGACATTTGGAACAGTCAGTTGCACTGCGTTGTGCACATGCTAAGTACGGGTTGCTATATATATTTTGCTCAGGATCACGCTTCTCTTCAGTACCGTTTATGCAGATACAATCTAGGATCAAACTTGCCACACACACTACTACACACAGGATATCCCGATATTGAGTGCAACTTGTGTCTAGATGGAGTCCTTAAGAAAGAGAAGAGTTGTTGATTATGACGATACTCGCACATACGACAACTATGTGTTACTAAGTTTGGACAAGATAAAGTCTACCAGTAGTTGGGACAATATCGTTACCAGTTCTCTAAAGATAGAGACAAAAGATGTACACGATATAAGCGCCATGTTTGAATGCAACCTAGACATATATAATGAGGCGGAAATCCTGCGAATTCCCGAATGGAAAGACGGGAAATGGTTAAAAAACGCAGACATAAAGTGCATAAACGCGAGTAACAAAGTAAAGACTCTTGTTGGAAAGATAAAGAACATATACATGGCTAACAGCAGTCTAGCTGAAGTACACGTAGATGGCTTTATGGACAGTCTGTTGCACATCATGTGCTTTGACGATTATCCATGTTTCCTTTATCCTCAGTACGAGTATTCAGCAGACATAGGAGATACCAAGATAAAGGCTAAGTCTGATTTTAGTGTCTTGTCTGAATCGTCTAGAGTTCTCCTGGTAATCGAGGATAAAACTTCAACCAACTCAAGCTATGCGAACAGGTGGAAAGAAGATCAGGTCCTAGGAGAACTATTTGTAGCTGTCCATAACCTTGTTGCTAAAAAGTCGTACCCTATAAACGTGTATGCTATAAGAGTTGTAGGAACGCTATTCACGTTTTACAAGGCTGTAGCAACACTGGATTACATAAAAGAGACTGCGAGAGGGCTCCCAAGTATATCTAAGATGGAGGTCCAGCGGCATCCTCCGGTTGTAGACGACCCATCTGGGCTGACGGCATATAACATATGTGATATAAACGACAGGACATTGATATTGGGATGTATGTGCTCTATAAGAAGGTACGTGTCATCAGATTCTCATAAATAATGCTTTATGTTATCCCCATAAGTCGTATCATCAGATCTTTATACTTTAACGTCCACATATAATGCCTTAATATGGATGGAGTCAGTGGTGAGTTAGCATGAGAACATCAGATTCAAGCTCGCCACTTGTTATGCGTAGATACACATTTGTGCTGCACAGAAGAGTGAACTTATAAAGCGTTCAGATGATCGTTTTTGACGACGGTCTTGGGTTTGGTGATTGCCGCAGCGGTACCACATTGACTAGGGCTAAGGTGATTGCCTCGCAGCTCTCTGTTGGTACCACCTTGACTTAATCATATTTATCTCATGGTTACTGCGTATTTGCCTATGATTACCCTATATTTACGCGCGCATACTATAAAATAATAAACATTGACAATGACGCATGCACAATCATCATGTTGACTATGCTACCCTGCATATTACGTGCAAATAGATATACATCTAACGTTGACTTTCATGTGTGTGTGAGTTGTTCTTTTCTCTCTCTCCTAATCTCTTGTCTTCAACGCAAGATATTATAATAACCTTATATTAACTCACACACACTCACACATATTTGAGAAAAAAACATCATAAATATAGAGCGATTGAGTGCTAAAGTTGTGATGTGTGAGTATGTGTGAGTAGGCTACTCACACAAAATTGATAAAAAAACGCACTAAAAAGCGCACGATATTAAACAGAATGCAATGGAAGATACGACAGACATGCAGTTTCTCCAAGGTCTGTTTAAGAAGTTCGTGCCCGCGAAGGTGTCAAACGAAGGCGGCAAGAGGTCTAAACGCCCTATATTTACAGGTTGGCTCAATGTGACGGCCAAGAAATCGATTTAATTAGCGCGTTGTGCTGAGTACGAGCATGGTCCTTTTATATTCCTGACAGGCAAGGCCACCAAGTACATGACAGTAGATCTTGACAGAAACGATGTGCTCAGGAAGGACCACGGAAATAAGCAGGACGGGGTTTTGTACTACACTAACAAGTTTGGTGACCTGGGATCGATCAAGACGCCAAGTGGCGGCTACCATCTCGTGTACAAGTACCGTGAGGGCATCAAGAGCGAGCAATTAGAGAAGGATGTGCTAATCGATATACTATCCGACAATAGAGGCATGTGCTTCGGCCCAGATTACGGGATCGTAAACAAGATTATGCCGTCGTCTCCGCCAACCGAACTCGTACAGCACATATTCAATGTGCAGAACAACATAAATGTTAATTGCAGCAATCAAGTTAATAACAACGTGTTCGCCACAGCCGCTGCCGCAAGACCAGACTATTCGTATTCAGATAAGATAAATAATATCATAGAGACAGATTGGCAGTGGTACGTCGTGTCAAGCGATAGGCGATGTTACAAGCTCGTGCCGCTCACACGGACATGTATGGTTGATAAAGGGCATGAACACACGGACACAAAGCACAGCTGCCTGGTTGTTAGCAAGACGCGGGTCACGGCCAAGTGCTTCAGCCACGGAGAGAGTGCAATAACGCTGAATTCTAACAACGAGACCACGTTCGGTTTAGAAACAAGGTATGATAAGGAGGTACTTATTGCACACGAGATTGGCAATAATCTCACACACAGACTGGAGTCCGACCTGTTCAAACAGATGGTGTGCGGAGAGGACATACACATACCCAGAAAGAACAAGAGCGCTATTGACATCCGATGGCGCACTCCATTGTTCTTATGCTCAAATGTGCATCTGTCTTACAAGGATGTCCAGGGCTCTATAAGCCGCAGGCTCGTCATATTCCGATTCGATAACTATGTGACCGACGCGCACAAGGACACGTCACTCGAGGCGAAGATCTTAGGGTCAGAGCTCCCTGCCATCATAGCCAAGTGCCTGCATGCGTACAAGCTAATGCTATCAACGATTGGCAACGAATCATTCTGGAGGTGTTGTCCGGATTACTTTAACGACAATACTGATCAGATGAAGGAAGAGACCGATTACATCTACATGTTCTTAACGCTACCTCCTGGCGACAATATTTACGGCGGAAACAGCGTGTATTTTATGAAGGATGATAACACAAGCATGTCACTTCAAGATTTCAAACGGATGTTCATGAATTACATGAGATACAGACACGCCGGAATCCGATACCGATGGACATCTGACTACAGCTCTATCAGGAAACTTGGTTACGAAGTTGAATACGGCAGTATTTGCAAGGGTTGTGGACAAGAGGCCAAGCTAGGGTGCTGTAGCCGTTACAGTGTGGCCAACAGGTGCCGAAGGTTTATCATCAAGTATCTTCGTTGCGTTGAAATACCCGTGCAAGAGTATGATTACATGTGTGAGTAACCAACTCACACACACTCACACACCACGCATTAAGAACATAATAGCTCTGTATTTATGATGTTTTTTTCTCAAATATGTGTGAGTGTGTGTGAGTTAATATAAGGTTATTATAATATCTTGCGTTGAAAACAAGAGATTAGGAGAGAGAGAAAAGAACAACTCACACACACATGAAAGTCAACGTTAGATGTATATCTATTTGCACGTAATATGCAGAGTAGCATAGTCAACATGATGATTGTGCATGCGTCATTGTCAATGTTTATTATTTCATAGTATGCGCGCGTAAATATAGGGTGTTTAGACATGTATGTAAACTTGTTTTATATTGTTACCTATGGTAATAAACTCATTGTTTAACATCTCTGTTTCGTCAAAGGTGTCTTGTAAACGCGCCTCTAATAATCCTTCGTCGGGGACAGCATCTGCAAGAGGAGTACAAGTCCCCATCTTTATCGATAGAACTGGTCATCTGTGCACATACTGCAACTTCAGCTGGGACCAGATAGACACGCCCGTTTTCGACAGCTTAGTACAGGACCAGCTAGGTGATGGCGAGATATACGGGTACCTGTTGGCTCTTATAGGAAGGCTCTTCTTTGCAACCAAGCGCTTTGATAACTACGGTGTTGTACCCTTAGTAAAGGGCGACACAGGCACCGGTAAATCTACGCTGTTAACTGTTATAGAGCACATGTTTGCTCAGGGCTCTGTAGGGGTCTTATGTTTATCCTTATCTTTGATACATGCGCTTTAGACATCCTCCGCCTCCACACGATGTCGAAAGCGCATGTAGTTGGTAATCCACGTGCCGCGCAAGCTCTGCTGACTGCTCCTCCGTTACGTTCAGCCACCCCCGGCCGCTTTGAGAGCTTCTGCCCCTTGCTTGATATCACCGCCGGCACAAACCGCTTGAACAAGTCCTGCAGGTCTGTGACTTGCGGGTCCATCCTTGAGAGACGATGGCACGGAGCGAACATGATTGAACAAATAGCTGCAAGTGTGTAAGGCCATACACTGTGAGAACTACAGTGGGGCCAATCTTTCGCATATCGATATCATCCTCAATGTCGTGTGCGTGGAGGAACATTTGGGACATGAGGAGTTTGAGTAGGAGTGCTCTTTTTGTGGGTAAATATGCTGTGTTTTGGCTCGTACATGGGTACGATGGGTATTTCTGGGTACGTTCGATAAATGGCTCGGTGTGATGCTTTTGGCAGTACTCTGCCTGAAGCTTCCGCTCTTTTGTGAATAAAAGGTAGATGGGTACGAACATCTTTTTAGTTCCATAGTGCATGGGTATACCATCCACCCGGCAATCCGGCCATATGCTGTGGATGGAGGCTACGTGCTTTCGGCATCTTTTGGTAGAGCAAAGATTGCGGCGCTTTTTTAAGCGGCCTCGGCGACAACATGTGGTTCGACAAGGCGGCGAGCTGCCGCAAGGTGATGTACTTCGTGCAGCAGCCGGGGTGCACCTTGTGGATGGAAGAAGTTCTACGATTACATGCGCTTTCGGCACCCGCTGGTGAAACATCGCTGGAGCAAGGATTACAGCGCCTTTAAGCGCTTGGGGTATGTTGTCGACCGCCGCCATATGTGTCGGGCGTGTAAGGCGCTCGCCAGGCGGGGGTGCTGTGATGACTTCAGTCGAGCCAATCGGTTGCACATTGATGTGATTGCGAACATTGTTTGTGTGGAGGAGTTGGTGGGGTATGGGGATTGAGCTGGTATTGGGCTTGTGGTAAGCCTGCACCCCCGGGACCTAGGTCTCATGAAGCTTTTTGGGCATGCGTCCCATGCACCCCTTCTAAGAACTTTAAAAAAGAACAAAAGACACAGAGATATGCACCAGTTTAGTTCTTTATCGTGTTGCCATGGCTGTACCCCAAGTGACCCCGACCTACCCCAGGGCAAATTGTTTGTGTGGACGAGCCGGTGATGTCCACCCGGGTCAAAAGTTGACAAAAATGCTCATTGTCCCAAGTGGCAATGCGGGACCCGGTAAATTGATATGATTGCTATCAGAGTAAGCAATCTTACGTATGATATGATGGCTCTCATAAAATACTTACTTTTTGTCTCATTTTGTGGGCTATCCTATGCATCAACACAGTGTGGTCCAAACACGCCATGCGCATCGGGTTTGTGCTGTTCCAAATACGGTTGTGGGATTACGTATGCGTATTGTGGTTTGGGATGTTTAAATGGGCCATGCCGTGTAAATTTTAATAAGATTGGGAATGTTACCGTATTTCTGTCAATCAAAGTCCCAGCAAATCGTATATCATGGTATGATTCAGAGAACCGACCTCGCCATGCTGACATCAGCGATATTACTGTATCAGACGTGAACGATAAGTTTGGCGGTTGTGTTTACAGTTATGTATATCAGAATCCTGATGGTAGTACTGTTAGTTCAACCTGTAGTGACACTAATCATCCTTGTTTTGGCTTGTTTGTAAATCATCCCAAAACTGGCCCTCCCAAAGATTCTGCATCTCAAAAGGGTCTATATTCACGTATTGAGTTTATTGGACCCAATCATGCGATCTTCTCTTCTAAGACTGCGTACCCTATAAATGGTGTTCTTGTAACATCGACGGCAAAGACGTTCTTTGCTAATGGGCGGGACCATATGACCACAGCGTATACACAGTGCTCGTCAGGAAACAACGCGGGGGACCTTAGCGCTGACACCCGTTCTCCCTATGGCAATCTTGACTACGGGGGCTCTTCTACTGCTCCTGTAAGCAATATTGAATGGGGTACAGATCGTGTGTTTTTTACTACAAATTTGAATGCTGCCTATACTAATGGATGGGATGACACTAGTGCAAATATTGTTCCATACGCAGTAGGTTCAAAAGGTTCTATAAATGCACAGATGGGATATGTTAGTACTCAAACACAGATGCAGAATGCGGGCGGTAATACAGATGGAGAGTCATTCTACCATGGCCAAAAGAGCAACGGACCAATGCCTACAGGTCCGGAACTTGCGTACCAATTCAATCAGTACGAGAGTACAACTGGTGATCCACCTGTTTATATAACTTCGTCAAAGATTGCTTGGCAAACAAATATCGGCAGGATTACTGGCACAGGCTGTTACAGTCACTCTGTTACTGCGGCTATAGGACAGCTATTACTAGACCCTGTTCACCATGAAGTACGCGAAGTAGAGACTTTACAAGCAATTACACTTACGGGCGGGACAAACTTACAAACAGTAACAACTGGCCCTGCAGGTGTGTCTAGAGACGATCAGATATTGTACAAGCCCCCCGGGTATAACCACATATACAAGACGTGGAACTTGCATATTATTAACAATACTGCTAGGGATTTCTCATTCTCTTTTAATCTTCCGAAAAAGACAGGAGCTGTTCTGAAAAATCCGGTCTTTGTGCTTAGTAATTGGCCTGTTGTCTCATTGCCTATTACGGTCTTTATTGGCAATACCGTTCTGCACAGTGGGTCTGATGTCCTTCTTAGTGTCTTATCTCAAGCAGTATGGCCCACGTTCGGCGAAAACAGACTGTATATGACCCTTATGCAATCCATTGACGCAAGTGTTTCTGCTCAGCATTTAGTCCTGCGCATATCATTAGGTCAATCACTACCATCGAAGAAGTCTCCGCCTGGCCATCACAAGCACAATCCACCGCCTCCTCCCCCTTTGAGTTGCACAATCCAAGAATGCCAATCGTGTGTTAACGAATTCCGTGGTGGACTATTTGCCATTGGTAACAGACTAAAGAATTCACTAGGACAATCAGTGCGCCTTCACGGAGTGAACATACCAAGCTTAGAATGGGGCAACGGCGATCCTGCTAGTGATAGTAACCCTCTCCCGTGTTATAAAGGGCAAAGCATCATTGATTCTGTAAAGAAAGCTATCAGCGATTGGCACGTAAACTTCATTCGTATCCCAATCAGTCAAGATCGTTGGTGGAATGCGGTTGATGGAAAGGTCGATTCATATCGTGCTACAGTTGACAGCATTGTTGGTTATGCATCAAGCAATGGTGTTTACGTGGATATTGACTTGCACTGGAGCAATGGAGGGACTTGGGGAGGCTCCAATCCTGGTCAATATAATATGCCAGATGATAACACAACTCCCGTACTAGCAGATATAGCATCGCGATATGCTAGTAATCCTTATGTTATTTTGGGCATATACAACGAGCCACGCGATGTGTCGTGGAGTATTTGGCTCCATGGCGGTCAGGTGGTAAACGAGGAAAGGAAAAAAGGCGTCTTTGTAAGCTATCACACGCCAGGGATGCAAGCGCTTGTAAACAGTGTGCGGAAAGCAGGCTTTAACAACGTCGTTTCAGTAAGCGGCCTAGATTGGGGATTTGATTTACGTGGCATTGCTGAAGGCTTTGCCATTAGTGACAGTAACGTCATGTATGAGGCACACGTGTATCCGAACAAGAAAACAGAGAGTTGGTGGGATGAGAACGTGTCCATTATTAGTGCAAAGTACCCGATCCTTATTGGTGAGTTTGGCGCAACTTTTGACACTACAAAAGGGACGTTATATGCTACACCACAATCTTTCTTGGGAGTAGTTAAGACCTGGATCAGCAAACACAATTATAGTTTTAGTGCTTGGAGCATGCATCCTGGTGCAACGCCGCTGATAAAAGATTGGTGTTACGCGCCTACAGATTACTTTGGAGCGCTGGTTATACCTTGGTTGAACCGTTGACAAAGCTATCTTGTAGGGTATGGAGAAGCCTGAAGACAAGTAGCAACACCAATTGTTATGAGTACGCTTATGTCTTACAATTATCTCTGCTACCTAGGTAGTACTGAGCTTCTAGGTGAGTTTGTGCAACTGTGTTGACAAGAGGATACCAAAGACAGCACTGCAGCCTTGCATAATGTGTTCTGAAATAATAATTCACAGTAATGACGTCGACCAAATGATGCAAAGAGTGTGTGCTTTTTACAATAAGTAATAGACAGATATAGAATGAAACAATTGGATCGAGATAAGGGCGAGCAAGAAGATAAATTGAAGCTAATTGATAGAGCGAACGGCCGCTTCTATTACATGACAAGGTCGCGCTATATATCAAATAAATAGATAGATAAACAGATAAGTCAATGAAGAATGCCGCGCGTATACTAAAAGACCAATAGAGCAATGCCTGTATAAGATATTTTAAAAGCCTTGTCTTATCGCCGGGCAAAACGGCCCAGGAAAATATCAGGACTATCTTATAATCATAGCTCATAAATGATGATAAATTTGCGATTTAGATGCCTTATCGTCACTACAGTAAAGCCAACCGTTTGCATATCGCGTGCGTTGAAGAACTTCTGGGACGCAAGGAGTGTGAGTGAGTAGAGGATAGGCAAATCCTCGACGCATATAATATATTACCAATAAGACTGTTGATGGCACATCTATTTGTCTTCCACGGTCTCGACCAAGTAGATATTTGGTTAAACCGCTGTACTTCCTGGATCTGGCAACCTCAGCAGAACCAATTATAACATAACCCCTCTAAAGTCTTGCGTATGTTCGGGGTATTATATCTACAAAGGTAAGTGCGACATCATGTACAATGCTGTGTGTGGAAAGTACAGTAAAAACACAGAGGCGTATTCAAGTGTAAGAGCAGATATTAATGCAATGATGATGCCAAGAATACTGTCTAATACAGAGGTTAACGCAATGAATATGGTAGTTCTAGTTAATACAGTATCTCAGTTCGCTGCTAATCACAAATGCTTGGTCACATGTGGCACCAAAAGATGCCGAAAGCGCGTAGTTTATCTTTAAAATACTCCATCCATAGCATATGGCCGGATTGCCGGGTGGATGGTATACCCATGCCCCATGGAACTAAAGATATGTCTGTACCCATATTACCCATTATCTATTTTATCCAAGAGTAAGCAGTTCCAAGGCAAAACACCGCCAAAAGCATCACGCTGAGCCATTTATCGAGCGTACCCAGAGATACCCATCGTACCCAAAACTGAACCCCGACGGCGCATATTTTGATGCATTTTACGCGTTACACAATGGCTGCCCCCAAGCAAGCACTCGATGCCCTGTTCGCCAACCTCGAATTAATCCGCTCATTCTGCAGCAGGTTTGTGCCGTGCTACGTCAAGTTCGAGGCAGGCAAGAACAAACACACCAAGGTGCCGGCCATCTCGGGCTGGACGTGCGTGACCCCGCAACAATCCCAAGCCCTGTTGATGCAGGAGCAGTTCGTCGGATAGAGATCAGAGAGTGCTTTAAAGCCGCGTAAACAAGGGGTACTCTGCATCTCATAGCCCCTTATAAGATCTTTTTAAGACATAAATAACCGGTGGTTTAATGTCTTTATGCTTAAGAATAAGCGGCTGTTATCTGTCTGTTTCAGCCAGAGACCAACAGCACTTATGCTAGATATTTTAAAGAGAGGGTGCAGCAAGCATTGCGCAAAATCTGCGTGGCATCGTTTTGCCGAGCGCCTCTGTAGATAGATAGGAAGAGCATCTTAGGCACGATTGTAAGACACAGGTGCGCGGAGTCGGAGCAAGGCGTGCACCACGTTAGCCGGTATTTGTTGGGACAAGGCACAAAGGAGATATGTATCAGGCTTGAAAGATTGCAAGAGCTTTGGTTGCAGCAAAGGGTACTGCAGCAAGCGCATGGATTTCTCAAGGGCACTTATTAACAGGCAGTACTTGGCAGGCCTGAGTGACTCTGAGTGACTCTGAGTGACTCTGAGTGACTCTGAGTGACTCTGAGTGACTCATTCCCTTTCTAAGCCTATCACCATAAGCTTCTTGCTCCTGTTAGATGCACAGTAATTGCTGCAGCAACCTTTTGTCGCGTGCTGGTTGCAAGACTTGCAAACATTTACATACTTCTTATCAAAGCAGAGCTCCTCTTCTCTCCAGTTGGGCCCCCGCAATAGCCTCATCTCCTTGTAGCTTGTCATCGTGCCGCGCCTGTAGTGCGCGCTAATAAAATCGGAGAAACTATTGCACCTTAAGTGCAGGTTCTCCAGCTTGCTCTCTAAGCTTCCAAATACGTGCTCTACAAGGTGCTCTGGCACATCGCATGGCTTGCGCTTCTTGTGGATAAGGCAGCCCTCTGTGTAGCTTAGAGACGGGATTGTTGTCACCCCTTCAAATATGCGCCTCTTAGGCCTGCGTGCAGAGTGATTGAATACAAGCATTACTCTGTCGTCGTTATCTCCGATTATTAGTGTCTCTTCTTCCATAGGGTCCTTTATCCTGCTCTTGTAGTTCTCGTAGCCCTCCTCTACCTGCAGCCTTACAATGATGCCGCCTATGTCATCTACTTTACTGAACATTGTCCTTAGGTATGCTGTGTCCCGCTCTAGCCGCTGCGCAAGGACTCTGCTCATCTAAGATCCAGTACCCTACCGCTTGCCCTGCTCCAGAGACCACTCTTACGCGTATGTCTTTGCTCTTGTTCGTCTTTACAACAAGGGTGCCAGGGGGGAGCTTTAGTTCTGTCCTAAACATCACAGTAAACATGCCATCGGAGGATGTTCCTGTGTCCCCTGGCCTGATGTTCATAACCCTATTGCATGCCTCGAAGTCCTCGTAGCTCTCGAAGCTTAGTGCTGCATAATAAGAAGACATAGCTCCTCTATAGCAGGGGAGCTGCACCTGCTCTCTAAAGATCATTTTAAGAAACAATAAGGCGTTACTATATTATCAGATAAGCAGGTAAATTGAGGACAATTGATAGAGCATAAGATATAGCACAGTATGCCCGTGCTGTGCGGTACCAGATAGGACATAAAGATACCTGGCACAGCCCTACATAAACCGACTTAAAATTGGATCTCTATTACATTATTGCATAAATAATCTGGGGCTACAAGATAGAGCTTTTAATGAGTTAGGACATGATAGAGCACATCTATGATAACAGAACACTTCTCTATCCAATTATTTCTATCAGTTGCCATATCTTGTGCCATAACTTTTATCTCATCCGACATTTAAAAACCTTACTGTCATAGATCACTAGAAGCAAGGATCACAGGGTCTGAGTTACCAGCCATTGTAGGCAAGTGTCTACTAGCCTATAAGACCATGTTAGACACAAGCTGCATGCCATGCCCATGCAGAGACCTCGAGACAGGACTGGCGTGCTTAAATTAAGAGCAATCTGTATCTGAGCCTCCTATTATCCCACACTGACATTGGCCAGTGTCATCCTTCTCTACACAGATGCATTTGTTGCCACAACCTCCGTAATTTGTGCGGCTACCTTGCGCTTCTGGTGCAGATTTTGGACCAGACACAATCACCAGTGTTTGGGTGTCTAACGCACGATTGCCCATTTGAGCACGTCCCTTGTACTGTGCATGTGTCATCTTCTGAGCACATCTTGGGGGGGGTAGAGGCAACTGCGCACAGTCTGCAAGCAGATAATAGCCCATGTGCGATGTCATACAAGTCTTCGTGGTATTCAGCTCTATTTGTTGGGTATACCATCTGCGAGATTTGGTGTACATGCAGACGCAGTTAAAGTAGACACCCAAGTGCCTCTCTCTTTTGTAACAAAAGATCCCGTTATATTCATGCAATGCTGGCCGCGCCGCCCAAGCCCCACAGAATCTGCATCAAGCACAGTATTCTGTGATGCACATACCTGGTGATAGGCGCTTCCGCGATGGGATACTGTTGCATATGCATGGCTAAACAAGATTGCAAGTGTAAACGCAAGGCATAACAAATACATGTCTCTTTTTATTGTCGATCCTTCTTTAACAACGCACTCAGTTTACAAGAGCATCACACTGAGCCATTTATAAAGCTAACTTGTTTATGGCCCAAGAGACATAATTTACCTACAAGATGAGCATCTTCTACCCAAACTCATCGCGTCCCAGATGTTCTTCAACATTGTAAGATATTCTCTTGTTGCAGGAACAAGGCTGTGAATTTTGCAAGACAGCGAAGTGCTTGCTCCCTGGTATGGCCGGCGTTACATCTCCAAAAGCTACAATGCCGATGTCTTAGAGGTTATAGCCGCATTACATGTAACAGGGCCTCTATTTTTTAAACAAACGTTACGCTTACTACAGATTATACAACAATGACTCTTTCTAGCTGCACCTTTATACAGTGTAATATCCTTACAATGTTATCTCTCTGGTTTATCCTGTTCAATGATAGAGGATATTCACTTGCGCTTGGGAACCTTTTTATTAGCGTTTTTGCGCTAGGAATCTTGTTCCTTGTTATAAAAGAGAGGCAATCTTTTGAAAAGACACCCCTGTAAAAGCGTGCATCTAGACCACTTAGTATAAGACCAAAGACTACTTTATCGTCTCTCTTGTTGTTGTACCTGTCTAGTGCAGACGCAAGCATTTCTCCGCATAACTGGCACTCTTTGTAATGTTTGCTGTAGTTCCCAGGAGCTTTGTCTTCTACGACCACTAAGTACTCATCAGTTAGGTGGCCGCTGGATCGATCTAAAAATACTCCGTAGTCGGGGATAGATGTTATCTCATACGACAAGAAGGAGAATTTAAAGCGCGGTCTCGGCCTAAAGTGGAGGACTTCAGACTCGAATCCAGTGTAGGTGAGAAGATCTGATGCAACCGCGTCTACTGGTGGCTCGTCGTCAAAGACAGTCAACTGCACAAGTCTGTTGAAGAAAGCTCTTTGCTCTGCGGATATATGCATTGCCGAAGAAGAGTCTCTTACATCAGCGCATGAGAGCAAGAGTCTATTTGAATCTGGGTGCAGCATTACTGTTGTTATGTCAATGTTCCCAACTATGTCATCTCGGGCACCGTCTTCTATATCTATCCTCAATATCTCGAGCTGTATGTATCTCCATCTAGATGTCTGTTCCCAGATCTCTTTAGAGTCATTAGGATGCTTGTAGTCCTCATCAGATGACATCCAGCTATCTTTTAACGGAGCAGCTAATACTCCTTTGCTACTCTTTGGGTCCGTCATTTTGCTGTCTATCTTGCGCTCTGCATGATGGCCTGTTCTGTCTGATACAAGGTCTCATAAAAAGCCTGTAATAATGCATAATATGTGCGCCTTTAGCAGGTCTGGGTGGGATACTCGCAATGACGTTAATATGCGATTGGCGCGACTGAAGTCATCACAGCACCCTTGCTTGGCAGGTGCTCGGCAGGCCCGACACATATGGCGCCGTTCCACCGTTTTGCTGTTGTTATATAATTTATGACAATAAATCGCGCAATTTTAAGATACTCTATTGCGTGTTTGCAAGTTACGTGCCTGACTGTGTATTCAGCAAGAGAGATCTACTGCATACTTCCTTACTTTCCACAGGTCAGCTAGCAATCTCACTCTATCTTTTGGATCCGATATGCGGAGCCCCTTTCTCGATGGGTACTTGATCACTACAGCAGGCAAGGATGGGGGCCCTCTAGCAAGGCTGTGCAAGTACTCCTCTGTCAACGTTAGACAGTACAAGTGCACTTCATCACCTTTTACCTTAATTCCAACTACCTTATCAGGGTACAAGTATCCTTTGTTCCTGTAGTTTGCTTGAAAAGCTGCTATCATGCATGCTGCTAGTTGCACGTCGCCCTCGCTATATCTTGTGTCATCAATGTGCTTGTTCTCTTGCATCACCCATATAACATCAAGGCCCTTCCTGCCCTCTCTGTATGCCTCAGCCGCAAAGCTTCTGTCACCAACTACAAGCCTTAAAGAGCAAGGCCTCATAGTAAGGTCCTTGCCATTGTCGTACTTTACAGCCTTCAGGAGCTCTATTGCCATGTCGTCAATGAACCTCTCTTCCCTTGGGATATCGTTCACTCTGGCATTGTTCTCAAGCACAAGCCTTAGCTTAACCAGGAAGGAGAGAGAAGTCTCGCTCATGCTCTGGTGGTCTCTTGGATCAAAGATCTTTATTTGCTCCTCATTAAAGCCTTCTAAGCAGCAGAGATCTCTTGCAGAATCTGGCATGTCTGGTGCACTTATTACGCCCACGATGCTATCAAGAGAGTCCGTCTTATTTATTGTTATGCGCAAGCTGTCTTTTTCTATGTAATTAAACCTGCTTGTAGAGCTCTTGTATGAATGCCTATCAGATGGGTCAGTAAGCGNCTTGGATCAAAGATCTTTATTTGCTCCTCATTAAAGCCTTCTAAGCAGCAGAGATCTCTTGCAGAATCTGGCATGTCTGGTGCACTTATTACGCCCACGATGCTATCAAGAGAGTCCGTCTTATTTATTGTTATGCGCAAGCTGTCTTTTTCTATGTAATTAAACCTGCTTGTAGAGCTCTTGTATGAATGCCTATCAGATGGGTCAGTAAGCGGCTCCTTGTAGCTTACGTGCTTCCTTTTCCTAGGATTGGCCATGGTGAGCCGTCATACACTGCAGACCCGCAGAAGCTAAGAGGAGACCAATTTACACCGGGCCCGCTGTCTACCTTGTTGTCCGCTCGCGCTTTTAAAGAGTACTATGGCATGAATATATGCAAAGAATCGTTGCAAAAATCTACCTCCATTTTTGCATTGGTCGTCCGCATATAATCTGTGCCAAGTATATTTACTTCACTAAAGTGTGAACGTGCTGGCGACTCTAGCACGCTTAACGCTGTGCCGTTGATATTTACACTCGTTGGATTGCTTGGATTCTGGACAAGCCTTCCAAAAGCGCTAAACGCGTCGCTGCAAAGATACGTCTGCGGTGAACAGGTGTCTATTATCATATGAACATTCCTCATCCTTGATGCACCCACGGCTATTTTTAGAGAGGCAAAGAGCCGGTTGTGTGGTCCCCATATGATTCCACGGATGTCCTTGGCTACAGAGTCATCCGCGCATTCGCTTAGATATGGGATTCCTAAACCTGCAGATATGTCATAGCGAAGGTCTCGAGCATTAACGTCTGTGAGCAATACATCAAACTCTAGAGGAGAGTATTGTGCGTCAAACATATCTATGAACGGTAATACCTTAAGACAGCACAGACGTTCGTGTCAGTTTACGCACTTGCAACGGGTTAATGTCTTCAAAAATAAGATTTAAGATGTAGAGGGTATCAAATTTATGATATGTCAGGACTTACGGAGTATACTATAGACGTTCTTATCGTCAGATCATATGCCCTATGTAGGCAACTATAAAGTCTTTTGCAAAGGGTTAATTCGCTAAAACAATTATACAAGTGAATTCGACAAGAACGACATAGCTAGGTTGCGGGGAATAAGAAGTAACTACAATAGCTTGATGCATAAAATTGAAACATTAAAAGAAAAAGAGCGCTAAGGGTGTGTTGCAAAAGCTTGCACTTGTGTTGGAAAACTCTGTCAACATGAGATATACGTTGCCTGTGCTGTTAATAATATTGCTAACAAGGAGAGCAGAGGCAGACAGCTGTGCAGGATACACAAGTTGCACAACATGTGAAGAGGTATACAGTGCTGAAACCGATTGCTGCTTTGTTGACAAGCAATGTAAGCAGTGCGGCGGGACTAAGATTGTAGATAGTGCAGGAGCAGAAACTTGCAATTCTGACAGCTACAAGACTACGGGGCTTACATGCGACTCTGAAACACTAGCACAAAACCCGGCAGCCAAGGGATGCCGTTCTTGTGCAGAGATATTCAGCACCACATCAACATGTTGTTTTGTAGAGGATAATTGCAAACAGTGTGGGTCGGTATTCGCTAATAACACATGTTTTCCAGACTCAGTGGATCCAGGAGTATCATCCGCCAATATAGATGCAACGAAGACAGTTGCAAGTATGATAATAGCAATAAGTGCCATCTACCAGTTCCTACTAATAAGCTGATAAGACATAAGCTGGTGTATTCTTAGAAGTCTAGCTACAACTCTTTCAATGACATAATAATGCAGAAGGTGATCCAGGCACCGGAAAAAAGGCTAAAAGATCAGACTTCCTACGTAACCAAAGATTGGCCGCGAGGAAGATGGCATCATCTTGAACATTCTAAACACGTAGCAAGGCCTGGGTGCTTCTGCTACTCTTTTGTACTTTTTAAAAGGTTTTAGAAGGGGTACATGGGGTGCATGCTAAAGAAGCTCCATGAGGCCCAGGTCCCAGGGGTGCAGAATCGTCACAAGCCCAATCCAGCTCAATCGCCATACCCCACCAACTCCTCCACACAAACGATGTTACCAATCACATCAATATGCGACCGATTGGCCCGACTGAAGTCATCACAGCAGCTTATAGAAGAAATGAAGTGGGAAAAACCCTTAAAGAGTGATTTTTAGAATAGCGACATCTGTTGGCCTTTATATGACACCCAAAACTGAACCCCGCCGGCATATCGATATCATTACCAATATTATTTATGTGGAGGAGCACCTTCGGGATGATAATTATGCAGAGTAATATCAGACTCCTGAGACCAATTTAGAGTACGATGGAGTCAGGTGGAGTCAGGTCGATTTGTTATGAAAAAAGTTATAAGCAATAACAATATATACCTTTATTCTCCTTATTTCTTGTATTATTTCTTAATATTTACAAATGGAGTACGGAGTACAGTCGTAAAAGGTCTATAGAGGGATGGATACCCTAACACCATCATCTATAGATATTCTTATGAGCGTACTCAGTACTCCATAATTCATTTGTGATAGAAGATGTAAAGTAACACTCTTAATCCTTCTCTTCTTTCATATCGTTGATGTTGTCTCTGAAGTAGTCGGGACTACATTCATAGTTGTGCTGGAAGAACAATCATAAGAGTGCGTATAATATCTTAGCTAGCTTATATGTTCCTTAAATTGCACACATCATTTGTAGCATTTTATGCGTCTCTCAATCTGCAGCAAGATGCTGTTAGAAGATTGAGGCCATGCCTTGAACTGGAGGCAATTACATGACAATATAGCCAGTAAGCACAACAAATACAGGTATAGTACGGCGTCATCTCCTTGAGAGTGTGAGGCGCGATGTCTACTTCATGAGACAAGAGGGAGCATGCATGTAGTTCAAGAACAAATTCATGAACTACATGCGGTTTAGGCATCCCGGTGTTAAGTACAAGTGGACGTCTGACTACAGCTCGTTTAACAGGCTAGGGTACAGCGTAAAATACCTAAACTTTTGCAAGGGATGTGGCTCCCATGCCGAGATAGGATGTTGCACGCAGTACAGCCTTGCCAATCGGAGCAAGAGATATGTGGTACACGGCCTGCTGTGCGTAGGGAGTGAACATGATTGAACAAATAGCTGCGAGTGTGTAAGGCCATACACTCTCACACACTCAGAGCTTATTATAGCAAGATTGGATAGAGACACACCCTATACTTGTTATTTTTTATCCCACTTGAGAGTGTGTAGAGAACGTTCTCTTGGAAACGTTAGCATATGGTTGTCTAGGGATACAAGGAAATGAGAGCGTATAAAGGAGCACACTCAGGACACTCTGCGCACTCTCAAAGAGGCGATATCATGGGTATCGGAATAGCCAAGCTATTAGCATATTTCAGACAATCAAATCGTCCAGATGCCCTTAGCCATTTATTCTATATCTCAGGATGCATGATTTGGTAGCCCGCGAGCGCTGGCTAGCATTGTTTAATTGGCTATTAGCTGGCGATATCTGTATTATGTGCTCAACCTTACCTGGCATTGAATGAGTTGGTTACTCACTAAGACTCGTATATTTATGGGAGGACTGCGCATAGTATTTGCTAAATACAGCAAAAAGCGTTACAATTTCTTGTCAGACGCAAGGCAATTACCTATATTAACGATAATTCTCAAATAAATTAGAACATCGTGAATATCTGAGCATTTTGTATATTTTTGACCACAATTAAGGCTTAAACGTGCTATATTGGCAAAAAGCTGCGGTGCCACAATTAAGACGTAAAGTGTGTGTATTAGGATATATTTATAGGTAATATTGGCTAAAAGCTGCGGTGCAAGTAAAATGTGTGTGTGGCATAAGATAAAGATGATAATGGCAAAAAGATGCTAAAAGCAATGCTAAATGAAAAAGCCTAAATAATCAATTAAAACGTAAGATATGTACAGTACCGGGTAAGTTGCCTTAGTTACCCATACTTACCCAGTGCTCAGCACTTGCAAGAATACACCGTATACACACACTTTACTTTCTTTCCAATTGGGTGTATTGGGTAAGTACCCAGGGGGTAACAAAAAGGTCTTGCTAGAGAGACAAGAGGAATAGGAGTGAGGTTCTGAAGGTAACCCGACTTACCCATGGCTTGCTGTATTATGTTAAACCTGTAGTAATGCAGTCGGATGGGCCTTTTTAAAAGAAAACATCTGTTATCTTTGATCAGATCTTTTACAAGTACTTATATCTTGCTGTAGCGTCTTCTTAACTGGAAATACAACACATAATAAGACCGTAATTTGCGCAAGGCATCACGTTATCGGTAATTTATGCACTCTATTACAGATCTGTCTCTCCTGTAGCATTGCACAATTAGTACATGGTGTTCTCACACCTGTTAAAGGCGCACATATTATGTATTATTACGGGCTTTTATGAGATCTTGTATTAGACAGAACAGGCCATCACGCAGAGCGCAGGATGGACAGCAAGATGACGGACCTAAAGAGTAGCAAATGAGTCTTAACCGCTCAGTTAAGAGATAGCTGGATAGATCTCATATAATTGGCGGCGTATAAAGGTGCGAATTATACAGACAGCAAACAAGATGGCAACGGGCCTCCGAAGCGCTTCTAAAACAGCACGAGGTTATAACAAGGGGCTCTTTTGTGGAGTGAGTGCCAACGTATTGCACAGCCGCTAAAGGTCATCGTATGATGGCTGTATAGAGAGTCCGTACGCCCTTATCTGTGCAAGGTTCTGGAATATAGTTACTCTGTCCTCTTGGTTAGCTAGATACAGCCCTCTAGTCTTGGGATAAACCAACACCCTTAACCTGTGCATATTTGGGATACCGCTGGTAAGCTCATCTAGGTACTCGTCAGTAATGCCCGCAGAGCACGTGTATATGCGGTCGCCTTTTATTAGGGTGCCTATAAGCTTTGTAGGTCTCCCACTTATTAGGTTGGACCTGTTGCGCTGCGCAGCAGCTATCAGACATACTACCAGCTGGACAATGCCGTTCTTATACCTGGTATCGTGTCTATGCTTGTCTTCATCCAAGATCCATATAGTCTTGGTACCTCTACGACCCTCTCTATCAGCGTAAGCGGCAAACCGTGCACTACCTACAACAAGCTCGAGATTGCATGGAACCATGGTGAAATTGTGCCCGTCTTCTAGGTCTAAACAGTAGAACAGGTGAGCAGCAAATTCGTGCAGATAGCTCTCAAACCTGCTAACCTGCATGTCTTGGCTGTTGTTCCACAAGACCATCCTTAGCTTATCATAGAATAGTACCACGTCTTTGGTCATACCCGCATTCTTGGAAGGATTAAAGGATAGGACATCTCTTTTACAGAGATTGGCAGCCAGTATCTCTCTTGCAGTGTCGGGCATTGTAATATCTGCTGGATCATAACTTACGATATCACTGAGATCATCTGTTAGAGCTATGTCTATATTAAGAGCATCATGTTCAGCCTTTCCAAAGTGCGAAGTATCAACAGCAAATCTGTAGGTGTCATTGTCCCTGTAAAAAACGGCCATTTATCTAAGACAGCTTAGTAAGCCTAGTTGCTATCAGTACATCACTTTTAATGGCTTATCTTGTGAGTAAATAGCCAGTTTATTGATGAATTGCAGAGATCCTAGGTAATGTCTAGACAGCACTTGCCATGGGAGACAGAATATGCATTGCACTGCTTGCAGCAGTAATACTGGGGCTGAATGTAATAGGGTGGACGGTCTTGTTAGGCTTTGTAGTGCCTCGTCATTATCTAATAAAGGACCGCATCTTTGGAGCAGGAATAGGTGCCACTGCTTATACCCTCGGAATGCGCCATGCTTTTGATGCAGATCACATAGCAGCCATTGACAACGTTACAAGGAAGCTTATAGCAGACGGAAGGCGACCACTGTCAGTAGGCTTTTGGTTTGCTATGGGCCACTCTTCCGTTGTATTTATAGCGGCCCTGTTAGTATCACTAGGCGTCAGGTCTTTTATCGGACAGGTAGAAGATGAGGGCTCTAGATTGCACAGTATAACGGGGCTTGTCGGATCGCTAGTCTCAGGGATATTCCTTTACATCATCGGAGTGCTGAACCTAACGCTATTCGTTAAGATGGTTAGTATCCTAAGGAAATTCCGCAACGGAGTGCTAAGCGAGGCAGAAGTTGAAGCAACAATTAGCGAGAAAGGCTTCACAAACAGGGTTGCTACAAGGATATCAGCGGGAATAAGCAGGTCATGGCATATGTTCCCTATAGGATTCCTTTTTGGGCTGGGGTTCGACACAGCAACAGAGATATCCCTGCTCTTTATAGCTGCAGGTGCTGCATCCAGCAACATCCCGTGGTTTGCTACTATGTGCTTGCCAGTACTATTTGCTGCTGGGATGTCGTTGTTAGACACTATAGACGGGTTGCTTATGAACTTTGCTTACGGCTGGGCATTCACAGAACCTCTGCGCAAGATACACTACAACATAGCCATTACGGGGCTCTCTGTGGCCGTAGCGCTTGTAGTTGGATCTATTGAAATTGTGCAAGTCGTTGCATCAAATTCTGGGCTATCGGGAGGATTCTGGGACTGGTGGGCAAATATAGACCTGAATATTATAGGGTTCGCAGTTGTGGGGTCCTTTCTTGCAGCATGGGTCATATTCTATGCAGAATTATACGTAAAGGCTAAACGATAGCTCTATGTGATGGCCAAGTATGTGGCAAGATTTAGCAGTAAGCTTCCAATATCAATGAAAGATGTGTATTTGGAGATATTTAGCAGTGATGTTGGCTTAAAACGTGCCAAACGAATAAGAGATAGATGCGAAGAGGCGAAAGTGCAACAAAGAGCTACTCGCTACTTACTGGCAATATGGCCGACCGTAAAGGGCTAGAGGACATGCAAAGAGTTGTACGCCATCTCTTGATCACAGTTAAGGTGTGATGATAATTCTGATGGTGCTTAAGAAGTGGTCTCCTTCCTTATATTGACAATAACATAAGAGTGAGAGATAATATAAACAACGCAATGAGGCGTAGAAAGAAGAGGAGCTATACGGAGACTAGTGATGGTGATCCCTTTCTTGAGATAAGCACAGCTGACGACATCCCTAGTTATACGAGTAAGTGGACATCTGAGCACAGAGATGCAATGAAGATATCATTCGTAAATGCTGCTGACGTAGAAGATATAATACACTTACAAGATGTGCACTACAACGTGCTGATATTAGAAGGATGGGATAGAACAAAGATAAGATCTCTTACCAACGAAGATATGCCTCTCTTTTCGTCTGATCTGTCTGCTGGGACTATAATATCAAAGGATAATAAGGGAAGAGGCTGGCGCTATAAGAGAGACAGAAGTCTACTCTTTTATGATGTCTTTGTTACAATACCTTAAATTTGACGAGTGGCCTTGTTTTGTAGAGCCTCAATGCCACTATTCTTTTGACATGCCTGCAAGTAAGCCCAAGCGTGTGGCTTCTATAGTAGGATTTCTAGTCACCGTAAACCAGAGATATGCTCTTATGTTTGTTGAAGACAAGCATAAAGGCAACACAGGTTCTCTTGTAGAATGGTCTGAGCCGCAGATAGCAGGAGAGATACTGGGACTAGCGTTTCATAACGCACAGCTGGGGAATGTAGGGATAGAGATACGTTATCCAACCTCTGTGTTTGCTGTTCGAGTAGTAGGCACGAGATTCACGTTCTATAGAGCAACAATAAGCAGAGAATACATGCAAGAAGTGAGCAAGTACGGGCTTCCTATAGGAACAAAGCTAGAGGTTCTGAGATATCCGCAACAAGTATCGAGCGAAATCCTCGACTCTTGGGATTTTTGCAACTATCCTGACCGTAAAGAGATATTAAAGGTCCTGCACGCACTTAAGCAGAAAATGGTCCGCGATTATGTTTGATCCCGCGTACCTTTTCCACTTGCCCGAGTATTGAACATTTTAAGACTATGTAGTAAGTTGTGACCCTTCAGAACTTACTCTTACGCGGGCTAGGATTGTGCACACAATACAAGATGTGGTGCAGGGCTGTTACAGCAGCTTCGTAAAGTGGTTTAGTGACACAGAGTAGATGACGGACGATGTATTTGCGAGACCTTTTGGCCTTGTTGTAGTCACTACAGCAACAGAGAGGACATCATTGGTCTATCTTGAGATTTGCAAAGTGCCATCCCTATCATCAGACCACTTTTCGAGCCGACGCCGGTTTTTGGCATCCGCACAATACAACAGGATGTGTAGAACTACACATCCTGTAACTACAGTCATGGTTATAAAGCGCTGCTCGAAGCGCATGCTCGGTGGCCTTCTAAGTGGACGTACGCCGCAAGGGCCTGTTCTTTATAAAACCTCCTATCCCTATAACTCCTAAGAGGTCGT
>WELB01000404.1:0-48402 GCA_009602725.1 Spirogloea muscicola
AGAAATCGATCGTAATCTCTTAAATGACTGATTCATTCAAATGCTTGTTTCTGATCTATGCAACTAGTGTTGTCTCTGTTGGCCTTATATTGGGAACCACTGCAGTCAGCTTGGCCAACATCACTCATCTCTTAAGTCTGTTCTTCTTACATCATATACATTGGCATTTCGTCTGACTTCACTCATCGATGTCACATGGCAGTCGACTCCATATATGACGCCAGCGCCCCAGCCGCGGGCCTGGGTCGCTCCCGCTGCGTCTCTGTTCATTCTATATGATTTGGCCTCTCATAGCCACCACCTCCTTTTGAAGGGATGTCTGGGAGTGTCTTTGTTCGCTTGTTTATGTTTGTGTTTAAAACACTCAATGACGAGGACGAGGGACGATGGAGTAAGGTGGAAGAGGTGTTATAGGGCAAGCGCAGACTGGCATCAACAAAAGGATGGCATAGATGGTGGAAGAGGTGGAATAGGGCAAGCGCACACAGACATCAAGAAACAATGGAGGTTTCAAACACGCAATGTTGGAGGTGGTGACCAGCAAAGACGTCGATGAGGGAGCTAAGGAGTTGAAGATGGGCTCAGCACAAGCTCTCAAGGACTTGCACGGTGCCCTCCTTGGTAGAGAAGCTGGTAAGAGGAGTAGTAGACGAGGAGCAGAACAACTGTCATTCGACTTTCGGGCACATGGAGCTTCTGTGAGTTCTGCTTCGTGCAGCCTTTGATTATTGCACTGGACAAATGCATCTTGACGAATTGACAAATTGGAAAATTGAGATGGTAGTGTGCAGCCACTGCTACCTGGGAGAGCGGTATGGCACAACTTAACCCCAGTCGACTCAATACAGAAAGTGCACATAGGCCATGTTGGCGATCCTGCCACACTCTTTGCTAGAGAGAGCTATTGTGGCATCGTTTGCATGATGCCATCTGCTTTCCAGACGAGCAACTGCTACTTCAGTAAGCACTGTGCATGTTGGTCATTCGCGCACCAACACAAGCCCTTGGAAATCTGACCGCTAGCATGATTGTGTACGATATTGCATTGATCAGCAGAAGTGGACGGCAAGGCCACTAGATCCTGCTCTCTATTTTCTGGGCAATCAGTTTTTCTATTGCTGCAGTAGACCTTGCAGAGAACCGAATCACCCTGATAGAGAAAATCTCCCTCAGAAAATCCAGTGAGCACAAGGTAGCTGGAGTGTATTCAAGAGAAGAGCTTCTACTACGCAAGAGAGCAACTGCTGCTAGGCAACACTGAAATGACATGGAAGTTGCCTTCATCTGTCATCACTCATAGCTGAGCAACAAGGCAAGCTAGTGCAGTCTTGCTGGATAAGACTGTTGAAACAGGTATACTTGCAAGGCTAGGAACAACTCCATACGTTTCAACAGGTATACTTGCAAGGCTAGGAACAACTCCATAAGAAGGACTGGCACATTTTTGCAATACGCGAGGATCAATCGTCTATGTAATCTCACCCCTTGCTCGGGATTTTCCAACAAGAAGTCTGGAAAGTCTGCAAGCGCGCCGTCCTTGGGCATGTTGTCCATGTAGTCAAGGAACGGCTTGCTCCGAGGTTCAAGGATGCTATCCCATTGCTCCAAGAGATTCCGCCACCATGCGTCCTTGGAGACTGTAAGTGCGCAAGTGTCAGCCGCCATTCAGCGAATACACGGTGGTGTGCAAGATGAAAGGGAGAATGTCGGGAGCAGAGGGCATCTGGCATGTCGTCGCCTTCGACTCAAAGCCCGAACCTTGAGATTGCATCGTGGAGGAGACAGTGTCGAGTCGCTCGAGGGAGCGCGGCACGCAGGCGCAGCGCCACGGCGGGAGCAAAGGAAGAGCGGAGGGAGGGCGGGGGGGAAGTGGGTGAAGGGGCAGGGGGCGGGATGTGGGCTGTGGGCCGGAAGGGGTTGCGCACTGGCGGGGTCGAGGATAGCAGGGGCTGGAGGTCAGAAGGAGCGGGGGGTAGCGGGTTCAAGCCGTCACAGCCGGCGGGGCCACCGACCACTGAGAGGCTGGCTGTAGGTATCTTGCAAGGATCTTTGGAAAGGGGTGGAGGCAGACTACCAGTATCAGGGGGTGTAGCCCAGCTCCGGCCACGGGTACTGCGCCGACCCATTCCTTTCTGCCGCCCCAGCGAGTATAGCGTCCTGCACTATATCCACACGGCTTTTTCGACGGGCGGGGGGATGGCTTTTCCAGGCTTTTAGGCCCTTCGTAATTATGCCCCTTCGAACCCTGTCAAATCTTTTCGGGCTGGCTTATCACAGCGCTTGCCCCCATGGGGAGATCCACTCCTTCTTTTCCAGGCAGTCATTGCTAGGCCACAGCTAATGGACGCCCTTTCGGCCCTTTGGACCTTGTGATTCTATCTGGGCTGGCTTCTCACAATCGCCGCGCCCTTTGAATGAGCCCACTTCTTCGATTGCAAAAAAGGCGGCCAATGGGCCACCCTGGACAAAGTTCTGCTTTTGCTGTCAGCTGCCACGGCGACGTCGGCCGCACAATACAGTTGCTGCATCTATGCCACGTGGTAAGCACAACCCCCCTCACTTAGCTACAGTAGTCCAACACACAATAGCTGCTGATAACAGGCCATAGATTCCAGCCCTTTTTCCCGGCACCTTTTGGATATTGTCCATTCTTTTCTGGGATGGCTTTGCTAGCCCCTCTGTTTTCTAGGGGCGAGCAATTTCTTCTTTTTCTCGGCCCCACCCATCTCAGCACCACCCAGCCTCTGTGGCCATTAGCAGCAACACATGGCCACTTGGCACTTCCTGATTTAGCCTTCAGCAGAGCAGTGGCCGGTGAAGACGTGATAACGGCGCCCGCCCACGAGCCGAGCCACCGACGCGCCCACGGGCTCCTGGCCCTCCTCACTCGACGCTCCGGTCCGCGGGCAGGCTGACAAGGAGAGGGCGGTGGCCTGGGAGAGGCCAGCCCAGAAATAAGAATCCACAAAGCACGAAAGGGGATCAGGAACACGGCGGGCCCACACTCAGGAGGCGCTCGGACAGTGCCCGTTCTCCCTGCGTACCCCTCCCGTCCTCTGTTCATTCTTTTTTGGGTTGGCTTTTCCCAGTCGCTATCCTCAATCGGCGAGCCCTTTCTCAAGGCGCCAGAGGTGGCCAGACCAGCCCGCCACACCACGGGCTTCAAATCTGGACAGACTCCTTCTCTCGCGATAGCCGTTGATGTATCGCTAACCAGCGGAGTATGCCACGCGTCCATATGATAGCCGCGGGTAATAGGCCAGGGGAGGAAGGTGGGCAGCGAGCGCGCCTCGCTACCGCCACCTCCCGCGCTATCTCTCCCCCCGCCGCCCCTTCACCATGGGCCGCTGCCGGCAAGGGGCGGCTGCCGCCAGTGCCGCCCTCGAGCCCACTGCGGCCGCCTAGCCATCGTCACCACCTCCTTTGCCATCACCGCTGGGGCAGGCTGCTACGCGCATCGACCCCGCGCCCGCTGCCGTCGCTCCGGCCCCCGCAGCTGATGCTGGCGCCCGGCCCAGCCATGCAACTGCCTCCGCCAGCCTTGCCGCTGCTGGCGGGCACGCTCCACGGGCCTTTGTCCCAGCATTTACGGCCACAGTGGGCCCCCACGCTTCACGGCCTCGTGTTACTGGAACTAGAGCAGCTTCAATACCCGCCGTCCCCTCAGGTCTGCGCGCTAGCTCCCACCACCCCATGCTTCAGGCCTCCTGCGCTAAGGCACTGCACATCGCACATTCAGCCTTCTTCGCCCAAGCGACCCCTGCTGTTGACTGCCTGCAAACACAGCTGGCCGTGAGAACGTACAATCAGCCACAAGGTCTTTGCAGAGGGCCTTTGTCTTCAGCCGGTCAGAGGAGGTGACAGGAGGTGACAGGAGGTGACAGGGCTTCTGTGTAGCCTACAATATCAGCCTCCGAGGATGATGCGTAAGTTGCTAATTGGCCTGGGACGACTCCAAGCCATGTGTGTTAGTTGGCCTTGGGCGACCCTCACCCTTTCATGGTCTAGCAGTGGAGACGTATAATCTAATAGCATTGTCCGCCCTGTGGCCGTGTGTTACAGAAGACGCAGCAGATTTTGTCACAATTTGCAATCACCTGGATCTATTTGAAATTCATGCTGGCATTGGTTCTTGCGAGAAAGACCAGCATTGAGAATAACGCAGAGTGTGCCTTACCCTGGGAGAATAACGGGTCTGGCCAGCAGCAGGCACATCACATGGAAGGCCAGTAGGCTTGGGCTTCGCTTCCAAGTAGCTTGTCAGAGACGGCCCCAAACACATTGAGTTTCGGTCGTGACGGCCATAGCTCTGCTAGCCTCAGCTGCACAATGAAAGTGAGTGCCTTGACAGCAAGAGCCTTACGATTGAATCAGCGACCTGCCGGGGGTTGGGGAGGCATTGGACTCGCGTTATGCTAACGTGGTTGTGCAAGTTCACGGGAGTACAGCCCGCAAACTTGGGTGTACCACATCTGCAACATGAGGCAGGTAGAGCGGCAAACGTCTTGCTCTTCCATCCGGCCGTATTAGAGATAACCTGCCAGAAAGGACCAGGTTGCTGCGATCAAGAGCTGTTATTAAACACATCAGCAACAATGGGCGTGCCACCACCATAGTGGCTTAGTGGCAATGAGATCCAAACCCCTTGTGAGAGTCTGTTGGTTGGGCCCATCCAACAGACCGATGGATATCTTCCCTATGATAGCCTGCAATGCCAAACATACCGTCTTTGAGGAGGTCTTGGATGGTCGTCGCTCTCCTCCATCCGCTCAGCGGAGTATGTGCACAGCCAGCTCTGCCAAAAGCATCCTCCCCTCTCTGCACTCGCATTGCACCATGCTAATGAGACAGGGCGGAGGAAGACTGAGGAGGCCGCGAACGGCTTTCCAGAAGGACAGCTCCGTCATCCACAATGCAGCATATGTGAGAAGCACCATCAACCATTTCAGTACTACCACTAAAGATGTACCACAATCAGGCACACACGGGCAGGTCTTTCTGAGCTGCAAAAAAAAGTCGAAGGCCGCCGGGAGAGCCACTTTCTGTTCGTCCACTTTTGAGCTTGTCACATATTAACGGGCTGGCTGTTCACAGCCTGCGCCCCCCCCAAGGAGAGTCACTTTCTAGCTACTCGGATCTGCACTTGCTGACTGGAGGTTTCTATCGAGCGTCCATTTGATGAAGTCATGGATGGTACTGTTGTTTTATTGCGCCTTCAGACAAGAACCAGCTCTTCCAGTACCTCCTACCTGCCGCATTTGACACCTCTGGCTGCACTGGTCCTCGTGTTCATACGCTACTTAAGAATATCGCAAGTCTAGGCTTTGCACGACGAGGGGTATGACAATCACCTTAATTGTGAGCGCCAACCAGCGCTGTTGCAATTACGTGATTCAAATAGTTGCGGGCAAGTTCCACCAAATCTACCCAAACTATGCGGTCGTCAGCCTCGAGACGCACTCTACCTTTTCGAATATAAGCATTAGCTCCTTCTACTTAGTCTTTATACTGTCTAACCGTCCCACTTGGGAGGGGGCGCTTGTCGCTCCTGGAGGCGGCTTGCCCGGACCGTCGGGGTGACACGTAGGCAGAAGGAAGGCAGATCCCACGTGTGAATTGGAAACTCCTGGTGTGGACTCTCTAGCTTAACGGACACCTTCGGGCCGGCTCTGCAGCCGGCCCTCTCTCTCGGGCCCTCTCTCGGGCCCCGGGCGGGTTGACCCGCCGGGTCCACTGTGCTCCGTGCTATTGATATTCTTTCTATCAATAAGCAAGGGGGTCAGTGGGCATAAGCTCACTCACTACCAACTGGGGCCACCGAGCTCCTTTCAGCCACTACTCCTCGCTTGCCAGCACCCACACCACCTTCCTTGAGTTGCTGCCGGCCTGCTTCTGTCCGGAGCCTGCCGCCGTCACCGCCATGGGCAAGAAGGCCTTCTTTGCCTCGGGCAAGAAGGCGAGGAAGGAGCGCAGCGCTTTTGTCAAGAGCGCCGCTTCTACACCGCCTGAGCCCCAAGCTTCTTCGTCACCTGAGCCCCAATTGAGTGACGGTGACACTCCGGGGAATTTGTTTAGCCCTACTAGGGCACTAACGAACACCCACTTTTCACTACGTTCCTGTGCGGGTCCAACGATTGTCCCCTTATCGTCCTTAAGCGACCTGGCATTGCCAGCTAACATGCTGTGGGTCTGCACATGGGCCCAGGTGGTTGCCTGTGTATCTTCACCTGGTGTTCATGTCCTCACGTGGTCCTGACAGCACCAGATGGCGGCAGAAGCTCTGTCGCTAGCAGCTTGGTAGCAGCATACAGCTTGTCGTATTTTCCTCGTGCCAACCTTCCTTCACGAGGTGGGCTTTGGGGCAACCCCCACACAACCTGGAGGGAGGGTGGCACGGAGGAAGCACTGGAAGGTGCGGGCGGAGACCCGATTAAGGGAGCTCAAATCGGTGAAGCCAAGAGAGAGGCAGTAGTGCTGCTGCCTGCTGCCGCCCCCCGCCCCCACAGCTCGCTGCCGGCTCGCTGCGAGGGCTCTCTCGGAGGGCTAGGTGCTGACTGTGTATAGGAGGTGAAGTCGCTGCCCAACGGCTGCCCGAAACCTCCGCTAACGCGCAAGTGCTTCAATCCAAAGGGGCTTTGCTCCTTATTCCCCTATGTCCAGATTCAACCGGGACCTAACATCCTAGTTTCCTGTGTAGAGGAGCAGGTCACTATATCTTACTTGGCAGTTAGGCAAGTGGAATCAACTCCAGACTCGAAACGAGCGCTGGCGCATTGAGAACAAGCCCTTACCGCCTCACATTTGCACATTTCGTTAATTCACATATTTGTTCACAAATTTTGCAAGTTCGCTTTTGTTGAGTATGTTGTCAAGCTCAATGCAGACGAGGAAAGAGATAGCTCGCTCCCGTTTTGAATCACCTCCATGACACTGTCAAAATTCCACTGCTCAAAGATCATCCTCCTGTCGTCCTTAAATCTGCAAGTGCACGCAACCGTCAGCGGGTTTGGCGTCTGAAGCCCACTGGTATGCAACTTGCAAGGACGACCACAGGGAGCAGAGGACACCTGGATGTGCTTTGCCTTCGACCTCATAAGCTGGAGTCGTCAGATTGAATCTTACTAGAGTATATCGAGTCGTCCGAGGAAGCTGCGGCAGGTCGGCGCAGCGCGACGGCCTTGTGAGCGGGTCGATGGAGGAGTGAAGGTAGAGGAGGAGGGATAGTGGGCAGGCTGGGGCAAAGGGGCCGCGGGGTTGCGCAATGGCGGGGTCGAACGTGGCAAATGGGAGGTCACAGCAGGAAGTGGTGAGCTCTTCAAAGGGGGGGCAGGCTGTGAAAAGCCAGCCCAGAGAGATGAAGGCGCGCGGTGCGCTTGAAATGAAAGCGTGGCCAATTCAAGCCAATACATTGTTCAGACAAAAAGTAGTGCAAAGAAATGGGGGCCTTGTCGACCCGTCCAACGACCAATATTGGAGCTGCGGGAAGCAAGCGCGGCCAGATTAACTGGTGGCTGGGAGAGGCCAGCCCAAAAGAATGGAGCGGGATGAGTGGGGCAGCAACAGTGGCAGGAGGGATGGCAGGGGTGGGAATGAGGGCCAGAATTGCTGGTGAAGGCCCTGACGACCTGTCCTTCATCCACTTCTGGAGCCGCTAGAGGAGTAGGGCAGCAGCAGTGGCAGGAGGGATGGAGGAGAGGGGAAGGAGGGCCGATGAGGGCCTCGACGACCTGTCCTTCATCCACTTCTGGAGCCGCTAGAGGAGTAGGGCAGCAGCAGTGGCAGGAGGGATGGCGGAGGGGGAAAGGAGAGCCGGACAAGCCCATGAGGGCCTTGACGACCTGTCCATTATCCACTCCTGGAGCCGCTAGAGGAGTAGGGCAGAATTAGGAGGGAGAGGGCAGAGAGAATGAAACAAGGTCCAAAGGGCCAAAAACGCCAAAGCCACACAGCGATGCAGCAGGCGACGTCTTTCCGCCTGCTAGCTACTCAGATTTGCATCTACTCACTAGAGGTTACTGAGCGTTCGCCTACTGCTGTCTCCGTCCTTAGCACTCCGGCTCCTTCAGACCTTGTCCATTCTTTTGGGCTGGCCTCTCCCAGCCCTCAGTTAATTTGGCCGCGATGGCTTCCGATGCAGGAGACTACAGCAAACGGGAGCTTAGTAATCCTGCGTCAGCAGCCGGAGGATAGCGAGGGCGAGAGGTCACGGCGGGGCGGGCGGGGTGACGGGGCAGGGCGACCTGCGGACCGTTGAGGAGGAAACAACACGGCGCGATCTTTGTGAAAAGGCCTTAGCCCCAAACAATTGGGGGCTCGCAGAGGATAGATCACGAATATCGAGTAATGGGCAGTGGCGGGGGCGGCCCGCCACCCTTCGTCGTAGGACCACAGATTCCCACGTGGCGACCTCTATGCCACTCACTCGTGTCACCCCAGTGGGTAGATTGTCGAACAGTCGAGGGGGTCTATCTCTTGGCAAACTCTTGGCCATGGTAAGACCACAGCGGTGCTGTGCCGAGACCACTCGGCAATGCGGCGAGCACGGCTCGCCACCTGACCTTGTAGATTTACCCCTCCCCCACCACGGCCGCCCGCCCCCCCTGCCCCGCGCCGGCGCCGCCGACGCCGTCGCCGACGCCGCCGCCGCCGCCGCCCTCCTTGGCGCTGACGCAAGCTGCCGCTGTGCCCATGGCGGCTGCGGCCAATCCGCTGCATCCGCAGCCGCTGGTGGCGCCCGCGCTCGATGGGCTCCCGGCGGAGCCTGAGCAGCTGCCGCACCCGACGGCCCCCACAGGTCTGAGCATGCTGGCTTCCAGCGCACCACACTTTCAGGCCTCCTGCGACATGGGCATGGCGCATTGCGCCATCCAGCCCTCTTCGCCCAAGCTACGCCTTCTCTTGACTGGCCTGCACACACAGCTGGCCGTGCGAGTCTGCTATCAGCAACAAAGCATGCGACAGTCCTCTGTCCTCAGCTGATCAGAGGAGGTTATGAAGATTCTAAGTTGTCTCCGTTGTCCACTTTTCAATGTCGATGCTTGCATTGCTAGCGGGCATGAGACGAACCTATTCAATCGCGTATCCAGATTGGCTTTGGATGACCGTGAGCCTTGAAGTGATCGGCATCAGAGTAGCATTTGTCCTTCTGGCTGCGTGTTGCAGAAGACGCAGCACACCATACAACAAACAGTAACCTGGCTCCATCTGAATATCCATGGCTGGCTGTGTTGCAGGCCCTGTACGGTGGGACTTTACTTTGCGGGAGGACTATGGATATCTTGTAGAAAGCCTCGATGACCAGACACATACATCTGAGGCTTCTTATCTGTTGCAGTGCTTGGAGGCAATACTGGCTCTTGTCAAGTGCCTAGGCAAGCTGTAACAATGTACATGGCCGGAATGTCAATGCCATTGGAAGGGAAGCTTGACGGATGCTTGAAGGGGGCTAGCCTCACGAGCAAGGCCAAACGGGAAGGTGGTTTGCTACCAGACATTGGGAGATGCAAGCGGAGTCGTGGCGCAGTTCTGCGTGGAGCTGGCATGGGATCTTGCGAAGAAGACCGGAATTGAAGGCGACCTTTGTGAGGCTCCTGTTAGTAGGAGACTTCACTGCTCGTAGGACCCGGCTAGAGTCGCCTAGTACGCCAAGTTGTGCCTTAACCTTTGCAGTGAACGGTCTGGCGAACAGCACGCACAATGGAAGGCCAGTCTGCGTAGGCTTTGCTTCCAAGTCCCTTGTCAAAGATTGCCCCAAACACAAATAAATTGGTCGTGACAGCCGTAGTGTTGCACAACTCAGCTGGACGGAGAAAGCGAGTGCCTTGACTGCAGAAGCCTTGTGACTGGACGGGTGGCAGTGCGGTTAGTCCAAGAATGGAGTCCCATCTCTTATATTTTTGTGATGGTTCACGGGAGTACAGCACGCCAAACTTGGGTGTACCAGTATTGCACCTGCAACATGTGGCAGGCAGAGTTGCGAATCATCTTGCTCTTCCTTACGGCCATTTTTTGGAATTTCAACCTGCTGGGAGGGGAGCAGGTTGCTGCTGTCAAGAGCTCTTCTGTGACCACATCAGCAATGATGGGCGGGCCACCACCAGGTGTGATGGCAACCGGGTTGACACCGCTTGTATGAGTCTGTTGGATGGGCATGATGGACGTGTCCCCCATGGTAGCCTGCAGTGCCAGATATACCATCTCTGAGGAGGTCGTGGGTGGTTGTTGCTCCCCTTAATCCCTCGGCAAAGTATGTGCACAGCCATCTCCGCCAAAGTCATCCACCACTCTCCGTACTTGCACTGCGCCATGCTGATGAGACAGGGCGGAGGAATACCAAGGAGGTCGTAGACGGCTGTCTAGAAGGCCTTGTCTGTCATCTGCGATGCAGCATGTCTGAGAAGCGCCGCATCACATGCCATGACTCCCGACGGGGATGCACCACAACCAGGCACAAACGCAGGTACTTCTGACCAGCAAAGCGGAGTCGAAGGCCGGCTTCTCCACCTCAACATCGTAGCGAGCCTGGCCACACGTGTCAACAGTGCATGCGAGGTGCACAAAGGGGACTGCTGTCTTTACCTGGTTCCGGTGGTCTGTCAGCAGCAAGTCACAAGCCAAGCGGAGGGCCATCAAGAAGGGCAGCGTGCCAGTCTCCGACTCAATTGCCACCAGTGGCACCTGCTCAAGTGCACAAAAATTATGCAGAAGTACGCACTGGTACACACCACCAACAGTCTGCGCTTAGCTGCCCGCGCACGTCGCCCTGCATGCGCCAGCAATCGGAGCACCCAGGCAGTTGCAGCTGATGAGCAGAGAGCCTGTTGCTTACCAGCCGCTGGGTTGATGCCAGCTACATGTCCTGCAGCTCGATGAAGCGGGCCGCTGGCTTGAGTTGCTCCTGTAGCCGCGCTTGCAGCTGCTCCTCCAGAAACGCCGGTGCGCCGAGGAGGAGCCCCAAGAGGGCGAGGCTGCCCAGAGCAATCTGGCACCCTGACGCAGCATCAGGATGCTGGTTAGGCCTCACGGCAAACAGGCGACGCACTTCTGCGAGCAGATGGTCAGGTTGATTGCCCAGCTGCTGCTGGAGGATTGCAGCGGCCATATCGTTGCAGGGGCACAGTGTGGTGTCGTTGGCGAATGTAGGCATGAGGACACCAGGGTGAGCACCGGCGTTAGCATTTGAGCGCAACTGTACCAAGAATAAGACTGCCAGCGGCGGTTCCTCCAGTGCCTGCTGTGGTTGACTACTATTTCTCCACCACGTGGCTCCACGTCTGCAAGACAGACTCACTGGGCTAGCCGTAGCCCAGGCGGGAAGCAGGAGGGGAGGGGAAAGCCACAGGCGATACCTCTGTGATGGTGCTGTGGACCGTGAACATCGTTCACAGCCACTCACAGGACCAGAGTGGCCCTTACCTCGCGCACCACAAAAATTCTGCCGCTCCGCAGCCCTGTGCGGTACTGGTGAGCGCCAGACAGGCCTGGCCCTGCCCCTGTGCTGCTGCCTAAGTTCGCCCCACTGAGCGCCACAGTACCTCCCTGATAGCAACCGGCTGGACTCTACCAATTGTCTTGCGAAGGGCGAGCACAGCGCTAGTGCAGAGCACTCCGCTTGCGTTGATGGTGACTTGTCCACACTATGTGCTGGCACACTTGCAGCAGAGCCCAGAAGTCTGCGTTGAGGCCTCGAAGCGCCTTGCAAAAAGCAGCAGCATTCAGGACTACCTCCTCTTGCGGCTCAAAGGAGGTCAACCACGGGGTGGGGGGTCGTGCACCTCGGCGGGGAGACCCTCCAGAGCTTGCCTGATCGTCCTTTTTGCTGGCGCCAGCGAGCTCCTCCAGCGCCTACGCGGCCTGTAAGAGCTCGCCGGCGTGATTCAGTAGAGAGCATGCCGTAAAGTTGCCGTTACTTTTTGGTATCAGCACCGCACGTGAGGCACGGCGAGTGACTGCAGTCGCAGCCACTGCGCGCGGTGCTGCACCAGGAGCTCCTCCCACTTCCTGGTCTCTCAGAGGTGAATCCGCTGCGAGAGAGCTGGCGGCCCTGACTACGGCCCTCCGTGGGCAGCGCGCCCAAGCTGCAGTTGAGGCATGACAATGACAACCTTCCAGGCTGCCTAATCGTGGTGGTCTGCGTGCACTGCGCTGTATCATGGGGCAGAGGGCTCGATGAAGTTGTGGGCGCGCCCAACAGGAGGCGTGGTGCAGGAGCAGGAGTGCCTCCTGTCTGCAGGTATAGGCTGCGGCCAACTGCCAGTGGTGGTGTTGACCAGCCATCGCTGGTTGGATGTGCCTTCCTTGGCCGCTGTGGCTGCCACCAGCTGCTGCTGCTTTCCGCACTTGCTCTGCACAATGATGTGGCCACACACAGGCGTGCTCGTGCTGGGTCAGGCCACGACCTTGCAGGCCGCTACCATTGCTTGCCATAGGAGCAGCTCAGCTGGGTTGTGAGGTCGGGCTGTGCACCTTGGCTGCGCGCAAGGGCTCCTGACGCACGGGCCGCCACAGCCAGCAGATCATGGCAGAGACGGGGCAGTGACAGCGGTGGCTGCCGCGAATGACGGTGGCGGTGACGACCGCGAAGGCGGCGGCGGCGGCGGCGGCGACAGGGCTGCAATGTCACAGGCGGCAAAAGCGGCGGTACGGAAAGCAATTGGGACTGTGCTTTTGATGATGATGCGGTGGCAGCGGTGATGATGGTGGCGATGGTGGAGGAGGTGGCGGCGGCGATGGAGGACGGAGAAGCGGCTGCCAAAGCAGTGGCGGTTCCGCTGCGGGTGGCTGCTGCTTAAATAGAAAGAGCAATCCCAAGTTGACAGCAGTGCCTGTGAGAAGCCAGCTCAATGGAATAGACAAGGTCTGAAAGGGCCGGATGGCGCAAGAAGAGGCGAGATACTGATCTGTAAGACGTCAGCAAGTAGGCTATGCAGGAGGGAAGGAGGGAGGGGAAGGCAGCTCTCAGCTCCTCGGCAATGGCGTTCCGCTCTACGCTGTTGAGTGCGTTTTGCACATCGACTGCCAGGACCATCCAGTCAGGGTGGAGATCCAGGGCTGCGCGGACGCCGTGGACGACAGCCTCCCCGCCGCTTCGTAGCCCAGCGCCGTATGAATGTGGGGCCCGAGATGTTGCTGCTACAGCGTGCGAGCCACCAGACGATATAGAACCTCAACGATGGCGATGGGGCTGACTCTGCCATTGGCCTTGTTGATGGCGAGGAGGTTGCTGGAGCAGAGCACCGGAAAAGGTAGCAGCAGGGACCTTGACCTGAGCCACGAGCTGACAGACTTGGAGCAGCGCCTGGAAGTCGGAGGCCTCGCCCTCCAAGAACAGCACACGCAGGTGCTCTGTGAGCATGCCAGAGGGGCCGCCTGCGGCTGCTCTGAGGCTGCTCTGAGTATCCTGCGGAGGGTTGCGGCGTCGAGGGCCACCGCCTCTGGCGGCTCGAAGGAAGGCAGCCAGGGGGTGGAGGGGGCGCGGGCTTCGGGCTGGAGGGCTTCCAGGCCGAGTCTGGTTGTCGAGGAAGGCGGAGCCAGGAAGAGTCCTCAAGTGCTTGCACAGTCCGCGAGAGCTCGCCGGCGTCTCCACAACGTAGAGCTCGCCGGATGGCCGCTGCTCTGTCGGACGACTCCTCCCCGTGCCAGGCGTGGCGACTGGCGGCGGCTGCTGCCACTGCAGCGTCGTGTTGCGCCAGGAGCTCCTCCCACCGCCCGTTCTCGAAGAGGTGGACGCATGCCAGAAGGGGCTGGCGGCCCTGGCTGCAACCCTTGTGCGGCACCCGGCCCGATAGCAGGCGAGGAAAGAGGAGGAATATGATCCAGGCGGCCTGGTCGCGCTGATCCGCCGCAATGCGCTGCATGAAGGGGTGGAGGGCGCGGCGGAGGTGCAAGCGTGCTCAGCGAGGAAAGTGGCTGATGAGGGGGAGCGCCGCCTGCCTGAGGACCGCAGCCAGGTCAAGGTCCACGGCCCACTGCCAGTGATGGCGGCTCGGTTGTGCTGGGCTCCGTGGGATAGTCCTCCCGCGGCCGCTACGGCGAGCGCCGGCTGGTGCTGCTCGTCACGCCTGTTCCGCGCGATTGTCGCGACGGGCGCAGGCGAGCTCATGCTGGGCCAAGCTGCGGGGGGTGGGGCAGGGGCCCTGGCAGTGCCGGCACAGCAGAGGCGGAGGCAGGCTGGGCGGAACTGAGGGGGGGGGAGGCGTCGGTTGTAACGGTGGAGGGGAAGGTGGCGGCTGCGAGGGAGGAGGCGGAGGCGGCGGTAGTGGCGGCGGCGGGGGTAGCGGCGGAGCTGGCGGCGATGGCGGCGGCGACGGCGGCGGTGGCGACGGCGGGGCTCTTGCAGAGCAGGAGGAGGCGGAGGCTGGCCTGCGCCAGGGCTCGCGGTCGCACGCGCACGCGGACGACGGGGAGGAGGAAAAAAAAAAAAAAAAAAAAAAAAAAAAAAAAAAAAAAAAAAAAAAAAAAAAAAAAAAAAAAAAAAAAAAAAAAAAAAAAAANAAAAAAAAAAAAAAAAAAAAAAAAAAAAAGGAGGAGGAGGAGGAGGAGGAGGAGGAGGAGGAGGAGGAGGAAGGGGAGGAGGAAGGGGAGGAGGAGGAGGAGGAGAAGAAGGCGATTGGAGAGGGAATGGCGGCGGCGGCGGCGGCGGCGGCGGAGATTGCTTGAGGATTCAGTGGAGGCAGGAGGCGGCGAGGGCGGCAGGGAGCGGCAACGGAGAGGCAGGCAGAGGCGCGGCGGGGGGCTGCCGCCTCGTCATTATGCGGGGACGAGGCGCCCCGACCGCCTCACGAAGGTGCTTCGCCTGGAGGAACTCCGGGCTCCGACTCCGACAGCGGGGCCGTGAAAGCGCGGTTGGGGCGATGGGGAGTGGGGCGGTGGAGGCGAGGGCAGCGGCGGCGGGCGGCATGGCGACGGCGGGAGCTGCGGCGGGGACAGGTGCGAGGGACAGGCCGGGAGGGGGCCGGCGCGCCACGGACCCCATGGCGGGCGCCGCCGGCAGCGACAACGGCGGCGGCCCGGGGTTTAGGAGGGGTGGCGGCGGCGGCGGCGGCGGCGTCGACCTAGCGCGCGGGGAAAGGGTCCAAGGAGACACGGCAGCTACGTGTTAAGCCAGTAACCCCTGCTTAGCAGCCTCAGGTCAGAGAAGCTAGGCTTCTGGAAGAGTCCTTCTTCAGGCGGTGGCGAGCGAGGCATTCCACCGCCTCCCTGCTACGAGCCTTGGTCAATTCTTTTTCGGGCTGGCTTTTGACAGCCCTTGCCCCGAGTGGGCGTGCCACTTCTCCCTGCGCGACCAGCGGCCCCTCGGCAAGTAGCGAGTCGAGCCCGCCGCGCAGACAGTCCCCGGCCGCGCGGGACCTCGACTCCGCCGCCAGGGCCCATGGCCGTGCCCCGGCCTCGACCTCCAGAGCGCACGCTGGCGCAGTCCACCCCCGCCAGCCAGTCCGTTCCCGGGACGCCATGCCCCGCGCCGTGAACGCCCTCTCGGCCCTGCGCCCTGCTTGCTGGCGCGAGCTTTCCGGCGGCAGCCTCCTCAAGCGCGTCTTGCAAGCAGTGCAGCCTGCCCTCCTGCTGCGCCTGCCCTGCCTTGGCCTTCACCAGGTTCTCCACTACTCCCTGTACCCCTCCGTCTCTCCCAGATGGGTGATCTGCCAGAAAGCTGTTGTGCCTTTGTTTGGTTGCTCGAGACCTCCCGCATACGCAGATGCAAGGTCAAGCCCCAGGCCTGCGTCGAGCTTGGACTCGCACCTTGGCAAAGCACAAAGGCTGCTACTGGTCCGATTCATGTCACTCTGACTTGACTTGCTGCTCTGTCTGGCCAGCATGCGAAGCGAGGACGGCATGTCCACGCCTCGCAGTCCGTGGGAATATAACCAGATGTTCTGGCAAGCTGTCAGGGAGTCCACTTCAACAAGTAAGCTCTGATATAACCACTAATGTGCAAGTCGCTCGTGCGCCTCTACTTCGCCTTATGACCTCTGGTGATGACGATGACTGCCATTGACCAGGCAAGCTGATCTTGTTTGCCAGCAAAGCTCGTCGCGCCAGGGCAGTATCCCTGCCTTGCCTTGTGTCAAAGGGCCGGAAAGTTGGCATGCATTGGGATTATCCAGAGGGACACTAGGCACCACAAATTCTGCAGGACGGAGTAGCAGTCATGGCTGCTTGGTGCTATCGCTTAGTCAGTTGCGTGTCTGAAAATCGAATGTCGCCTGGGCATACAGCTGAAGTCATGCTTGAGTAACATGTTGAGTGGCACACCTCCTCCTCTGCTTGAAGATTATGCCTGGAAGCTAGGGGACTGGAAATATGATGAGGAGGACACGGTGGAGATGTTGGAAGGAAGGGTTGCGCCAAAGGACTTGTCACCAATTCAATTGTACTACGCAGCAGAGATGATGTCGCTGCACTGGTTTCGTACTTGTGTGATGGCTAGAGTCTTGGGTCGCTTCCAAGTCAGAGAGGGACCTCATAGCCCTAATGAAACGACCATACACGAGGCTTGTCTCTTCATCTATTATTTCAGTTGGTTCAGCAGTAAGCCGAAGGTCAAGGATGCAGTAGTAGAAGAACCTCTACCAGATATTGAATATGATCAAATTATCAAGAAGGCCACTAACAGACGTAGGGAGCTCCGTAGGGAGCTGCAGCCGCAGGACCCATCATGGCGGCATGTTGTTGTCATCAGTGTTCCTCCAGATGCTTTTGTATCTGGGTGCGGTTCGCCTTTTGTTGTGGAGTTGCTGGGAATGCTGCGCGGTACTGCCAAGAGCTTATGCATGCATAGGATCTGCATGATGTTCCACTAGTTGAGCTGGCCCTTATGCGTGCTGCTTGGACTGACTCGAAAGCTTGGGTGAATAAGTGACTAGATTCTGACATCTCATTGCTTGTTCGAGCTTTGCCATGTGCAGGGAAGTGCAAGCAGAGCCAAGAACAAAGCCTCAAGGATACAGGTGCTCCTGGCCGCGGTTACTTTGAGCACGTCATCAAAGAGCAGCGCGTTACTCTATACGAGACTGTGGGCACCTTGAAGGAACAGCTTGCGCATGGCATCTTGTTTCTTGCCGATCTGGTCATTGTCTGTTGTGATGAATCTTATCTGCGTAAGTCACTGACGGAGAAGGAGCCTCATACTGGAGCAGCTATGGCTCTCGCTTACGTCTTGCGAGATACGATTCAATACGCCTTCTGTGTATCTGCGCCTCATCTGTGAGCCCTGATAAGCTCTGTAGTATCTGCAGAGTCACTACTTTGCATCCAGTTGGAGCAAGTTTGGCTTCTCTTCTGACTTGTTTGATACACTGCTGCTCAGGTGGCAAGTGTGCTTCATGTTTGGTCACAAGTTTCAAAGTAAATTGAAGTCTGGCTCTTCAGATAGTCACTTGAGCGTTGCCCGCAAGCTTCGAGCTGGGATTGGGTCTATTGACTAGCATACTTGTCTGCATTGACCTTCTACTGTAAGAAGTGCAATGGTTTCAGCTGACATCCCTTCTGGTATTGGTAACCTCCAGGTATCCTGGTGATTTGGAACTTGCCGACCCTGAGAGATTAGTGTATATGAATCGGATTTGCAAGGAGTTGTTAGAGTCTATATTCCGCATCCTGGAATCAATGGGCTCCATGAGCAGGATACTCGGAATGTGTTTGGATCTTCCCACTCTTGAGGACTTCGTCAAGCTTGGCATGCAGCATTCCTTTCCAAGTCGGTTGGAAGCTTCTCTGCTTGGAAAGTCACAACTACCTCGCCCTGAGACGAGCCCAGTTTTCCCAGTTTTTCTTCATGGCGCAAGCTCCAAAGAACCAAATCACGACTTCTTTTCCAGAAACCATGATAAATACCAGACGACAGATATTGGGGCCATTGTAGAAGAGCACCTGCTACTGCTTCAGCTTATTTGCAGCCCCCGAGTACGCTGTTCAGCGACGCCCTTGCTTAATCAGATTCAGATGAATCATGCAGCGATCTGCTTGTGATCCAACAGCTAATCTAATTGCGACAAGATTGAACGGGATCGTGCAATCATTGCTCACTCAGACAGCCCTGTGACAACAGGAACCAGGTGCAGCCACACCATGGCCGCTGCCCTTACGAGTCTGGGACTTACCTGGGCACCCAGTGCAGGGGAGTACTGGAGCTGATGCAGCGCAAACTGCTGCTACACTGCCACTCCCTCCAATGCTGGTGGACGCCAGATCTCTTCATGAGTGCCAGCGCCATGTCATACATAGCATAAACAAGCCCGGTTGCTCCTAACTGTAGTTGACCAACCAGGGCTGCTGATTTATGCTTTCCCCCCCAGTTTGACATCCTTGTGTTTGGAAGCAGAATTTCCGTACTACAGCAGCTTGCATGGTTGTGCTTGTCACTCAGGGTGGTGCATGTGTTAAACCCTTAGGCACCACAAGCTGAAGGCACAACGTTGGAAAAGAATTTGTTTACAGGAGTTCCTCTGCAGGCTGAGCAGACAAAACTTACAGAACATCTCCTGCCAACATTCTCTGATAGGGTAGATGCCTTAGCCTTCCAGCCTTCCAGGTTCCTACCTTTAGCTACTGCAGAATCTGCTGCAGTTGATGCTACACTAGTCTGGATAGCCAGCAGTTCATGGGCATATGCTGATGTATTTTGGCTGATACTACGTAGTTTGCTGAGCTGCTCATTCAGATACACTTTCTGTGTAAGACATCCTTGTCGGGGGGTCTGTAAGTTGCGCAAAGCAGCCTGCATAGGTGTACTGATGCAGCAATGGGGTGCTTGTGACAATCTCTCAGGAAGTACCAGGTGCAGCATTTCTGGACTTCTGGAAGCCGTCTGAGAAAGCCGTGCAGGAGAGAAATGCAACCTCCATGCCGCAACTTCCATCAGCACCCTGTGCAGCAGTAAGTGGACCTTTCTGACCTTGTTGATTGGGCACCTTTGCGCATTGTCAATCGCGTGGAGAGAGGTGCATTGGCAGGCGCACAAGCACTGATAGAAATTCCTGTTTAGGCCTAGCATGACCCTGTCGGCTGGACTTTATTAGGTGCTCCAAAATTTTGTCAGCATGACTGTGGCTATGGCCCATGCAACATATGATGTACAGATAAGTCGGTCGTATGATTCGATGTGCTTGCTCAGGACCACATGGATATGAGGATGGACACGTCATCGCCAGCTAGTATGATGGACGAGGGGAATGCATGGGCAGGTATACAGAGGTTGTGCACATCCATAGGAATGTCAGTGGGCTTGTATTGCCTGGTCGTTGTATGGGATAAGATTGCACGTCTGGTATACGCTCTTTAGAACGTGTCGTAGTGCACGTCTCTTTTTTGAAATTTAGGCATCTATCCCGCAGTACTAATTAGAACAATCACCTTCGCTTTCTGCTTTGCTGAGGCGGTCAATCAGGTCTCTCTTTCCTGCCTGTAGAACTCATCAGAGCTGCTTAGTGGAAGCTTCATGCAGGCTGTGAGCCTTCAATGAGTGCAGAAAGGCAGGTAGTGGGGCTCCGCTTTGCTCCCACAGACGAGGAGTTGGTGCACTACTACTTGAGATCTCGTATAGCAGGGGAGCTTACGGAACAAGAGAAGATCCTTATCCCTGACAAGCACGTCTATGAGACTGAACCTTGGAACTTGACAAGTAAATTCTTGCCACATTCTGATAGAGACAGATAGAGACTGAGCAGCTAAGCTACTAGATCTATCAGATGCTTTAAATTTGTGCATATTGCATGGGAGCCAGCATTTGTCTGTGGAGTTGCTATGTCTCAGGCTCTTGAAGCCAAGTTACTGCTTTACACTGATATCGTTCTACACGATGTCATCAAGGACCAACATGTGCCTTCGATGCTTGCCGTCATATAGTCACAAAGGGTTTCTCACTTGGACTGCCTGAGAGTGTCAAAGCTTGGTTGCAAAGCCGGTCTGCTAGTCTCTATCTCATCATTCACTTTGATCACATGCTTGTGTGCAGGCAAGTCTTGTCGAGTGCTCCATGATGCATATTTCTTCTGTGCCCTCCGGCGCAAGTATCCAGATGGCTCCGAAAGGAAAGGGGATTATAATCGCCAAGCAGGGAAGGGCAAGTGGAAAGGCTGTAGTACCATGACCATGCCACTAAGTGGAGTAACAGCAACAAAACGCATATTCACGTACTACAGCGAGGATCAAGGACCCATTGATCCGGTGCCTGAAGGCTGGTCCCATCTGGAGAAGAGCAGCAGTGATGCTCATATGCAACAAGCTGCAGCTCCAGTATGTCAAGTCTCACACCTTTTGCCTCGTCTGCGTTCCTTACCTGCTGGTTGTAGATAGTGCCTACTTTGACCACAGCCATGCACACTATAGGGGTGCACTAGGACTCTTCTGACGCATTGTGGTCGACCAGACAATTTTGAAGTACTCCATCCTGTGGTAATACAGGATGCAGTGAAGGAGGTTTCCGTCTCGTCCAAGAAGAGGGTCCGAAAAGGCAGTGCACGCAACAGCAAGACAAAATGGATACTGCACGAGTATCATATAGTTGACCACCAGTCAATAGCAACACAGGTAAGTACGAGATGCTGCATGTATGGAGCTGTGCTTTAGAACTTGATATTGCTCAAGGTTTATGGATGGACTGCGTAATTGCACACTTAAAGGCCAAACAGGTCCACTTTGATGAAGACTGCCTGCAGGGTAGGCCAGCCCCTTGTATTCCTTGATAGTGCATATGAAATGTATCAGAGGATGTTGCTATTGCAGGATGAAATCGTTGTGTGCAAGCTCAAGTACACTGCTGAAGTCGACAGTGCTTCAATCACCACAGAGCTGGAGAAGTTGGATGTCACTTTGTCTGGCGGTAGATCCTCAAGTGCTAAGTGTGCACTTTGCAGCCCCCTGGCTTGGTATGGAAAAGCCATTATTGTCGGCTGTCGTGATCAGCTGGCGGTGAGCGAGGCAGGTGCTAGTGAGAAATGCACTGCCGGTACTGAGATTGAAGAAAGATCGCTTGGGGGCATCCATGAGACCCGGACCGGACTGGATGACCATGTCAAGAGGGGAGAAATTGACCAGGCTGGAGGAGAGTGGAGTAGGAACGTACTTCCCACCAGTACAGCGCTAAATGAAGAGGATCTTCAAGAGGGTGCTCTCATGGGAGGTCGGGGTGGAGGAGCCACGCTTGGAGAGCAGGATCTGGACCTTCGGCTGTGGCCAGCTGAAGCTGCTGCATCTCCCCAGAAGCAGATTCAGAGGCAGAGGAAGAAAGAAAGAAGAAAGAAAGAATTGGAACACGTTATTACTGACGATGGTTCTGCACCTCATTTAGACCACCATGTGTACCACCCACCTGATCATGAGCTCCTAGAACTCCTTACCGCACAACTTCATCGCAACTCCTACTCTCAGCAGGTATGCCTTCATTTCAACAATGGTCTTCAGGAGATTCCTGAAGTGTGTCAACAGACTCAAGACCCCCTTTTTCTTATTATTTGCACAGCAAGTTTGTGCCGCTGCTGAAGGGCACCAATCCCTCTCATGGCTTGCAGGATATGGAACGGTTGATGGTAGATATGGAGAAGAGTAGGGAGATAGAAATGGAGATGTGTAGGGAGATAGGGGAGCGATGGAAGGCGACGCAGGCTGCGGAGGTAGCGCGGCGGCTGGCCAAGGAGGAGAGCCGACTGCGCACGGAGGCCATGGCGGCTGCCCGGGCTGCACAGACGCTTGCTGAGAGCCAGGCGAAGCCGCGGGAGGAAGCTGAAGCGTTTGAGCAGAACACCCGGCAGGAGCTCCTTGACTCCCAGCAAAGGCGGTACCGCACGTTCACGTGGGAGGAGCTCCAGGTGCTTGACGTATTAGCCTAGCGAGTTAAAGCTTCTGAATAACCAAGGCACAAGCACTTCCTTGACTGATTTCCCCATAAGCATATGAAATAAGCACTTTGACTTGAGAGAGGCCTGAGCTCCAAGTGCCTGATCCTTTCCAGGCTGCTACGGACAACTTCAGCGAGAAGATTGGGGAGGGCGGGTATGGATGGGTGTTCCGAGGCAGGCTGCACCATACAGACATTGCCATCAAGGTCCTCAAGAGCACAGACGCCAGTGAGGGAAGGTCTGAGGAGTTTCAACATGAGGTACTTCTTGACGATTTGTGGCCTCGATTTGGTATCCTCTCTTACAGCTTCCCGCTTCAGCATTAGCTTGTATTAGACAGTGAACTGTCTCACTGATATGCCAAAGCCGACTGACGGTCACTGTCGAGTCTGTCAGGTGGAGCTGCTGGGGCGCATGCAGCACCCCCATATGGTCATGCTTCTGGGCTGCTGCGTCGAAGTGACAGACGATGGCTCGTGTCGTTTCGCCATAGTCTATGACTATTGCGCCAATGGAAATCTGGAAGAGCACCTGTCTGGTCAGGCGGCCCTGCCATGGCACACCAGGATACGTGTTGCAGCAGAGGTATGAGAAAGTGCTTCAATCACTTACCTCCTCTTCCATCCTGTGGTCAAAGAGCGTGACATCCATGGCCTCCGTAAAGCCCTGGTGTAAAAGCATGTCTGGTGATCATTTTACACCTGGCCTTGCAAAAGCTGGCCAAGTCACTGGTTTCAGCTCCAACATGTAGGCATGTCTATCTGACCTTGCAGAAGTAACCTCAAAGTGCTCTGTTGACAGTCATTACTCACAAGCCTTGGGGGTGGGTGCACATGCCTCCAGGTCACGTCAGCACTTGTCTTCCTTCACAGTAACGATCCGCCCATCCTCCACAGAGCCCTGAAGGCAGCAAACATTTTGCTGGATCAAAACCTCGTGGGGAAGCTTGCGGTGAGCCTGTTAATTGGGGAACTGCTGACAATCGTAATCACCCAATGCTCTGGTTGATCAAGCCCATGTGGATGTTTGACCTTTTCAGTATTGGTGCTGATGGATGCCCCAATTTTGAGCTGATGCAGGATGTGGGCATGGCGGAGCTCATGCCGGGCATTGCTGGCCAGCTGAGGATGCGGACGCACGTGACACAGACCATTGCGGTTGGCACGCTCGCATACGTGGACCCCGAGTTCTATTGGACGGGCCGGTGGGGCACCAAGTCTGATGTCTACAGCCTCGGGATTGTGCTTCTCCAGCTGCTCACCGGGAAAGTCCAGGTTGCATATTGAAACCTTTGTTCGTAATTGAACCCTAAATCCTAAACCCTAAAACCAGATCATTCCACGTTTTAAGTCCGAAGTAGTCTGGAAAAGGTAGTCCGTCTCCATGTGTGCCCCCAAAAATGTGAATTGGTTCATCGATCCTCCCTTGGCCGAGAGATGACAGCTGCTGCTGCACATGTGGGTCAGATCATGGACAAGGTGGAAGATGCGGTACAGAGGGACAATCTGGAGAGCGTCCTGGACCCGGCGAGCGGCAAGTGGCCCCGCAGTGTTGCGCTGGAGCTGGCTCTTCTTGCGCTTGAGTGTGTGAAGCTGCGGCGCAAGGACCGTCCAGAGGTTGCAAGCGTCATGGCTCACCTCGACGCCCTCAGAACGACTGCCAAGGAAGCCGCTGATAAGGAGGCGCCTGCCCAGCGCAGTTTCCCGCTGGTAAGGATGCCCAGCGCAAGACGGCCGTCGCGTCGTTTGCCAGCAAACGACGCGACGCGAGCAGTTTCAATGCATACTCTTCGTGCCCTATGACACAGGTAAGGGGCAACATTTCGAGACTTCCTCAGGCTTGACCTCCTGAGGTTGCTGCTTGGGTGCTGAGTCACTAACCCGTATCTAGTTGCTTCCAAAATAGTCAATTGTGGATACACATGTTTGACCAATTTGCACCTGCTAGGAGGAGCGGAGCATCAAGAACTTCTGCTCCGAGATGTCCATCACTAAGGACAGATTGCAAGCTCCCTTCTCCTACGAGGAGCTCATGGACGCAATTAAGGACTTCAATCCCATTTACATTGTTGGTTGTGGCGCCTTGGGGAAAGTCTATGGGTGCGAATGTTGCCCTGCTTGCAAGCGTGGTTATGCTTGGTGCTTGTGTCCTCGTTGTTTTCTTATCCCTGGCACTTTCTTATCCTATGGCAAACTCTCACTACCATTCAAAATGCTGAGCAGTGCACAGATGAAGGACGGGCAAAAGTATGCAGTGAAGAAGCTAGCGTCGGACAACAAGCAAGGACTGAGATTGGTGAAAGCTGAGTTGGAGGTATTAAGTCGCATTTGTCACCGCAACGTGGTCCCGCTACGGGGGTGGTACATCCCTAAGGACAGCGACGTCGACATGCTGCTCATCTATCCATTCTTGCCTGGCGGGAATCTTGACCAATTGGTGCACGGGGGAATTGGCGTGCCTCCAAAGCCAGAAGGGTTCGATCACTGGGCTGCACGTAAGAAGGTCATGTTGGGTGCAGCAGTTGGGCTGAGGTACCTGCATCACGGGTGCAACGATCAGGTGCTGCATAGGGACATCAAGCCAAGCAACACCTTGTTGGATGAACATGGTGAAGGGTACGTGGCGGATTTTGGGCTTGCACGAACCTTTCAGGCACATGACACGCACGTGTCAACCATGGCTGCAGGTGACTCACGATACCCTCCAACGTCCGTTGAGCTGTATCGTAGGCCTCTTTGGCATAGTGCAAGGAGGATGTGTTGACCCATGCTGGTAGAGGCACCTCAGACTGCCTGGCAATGATTATGGGTCATCTTTCCTGCAACTCATGACGCGTCACGATGATGCACATGGACAGGCACAGTTGGGTATATCGGTCCAGATTGCGCCCTAGGCCAACTGACTACATACAGCGCTACATACAGCGATGTCTTCAATTTTGGAGTGATGCTTCTCGAGACTGTGACTGGCAAACGGCCTGTTGACCCTTTCTTTCAGACCGAAGCTGCAACTGGTGGCAACTTGATTTCGTGGGTGCGATCCTGCTTTCGCCATGAGAAGCCTTTGGAGTGCGTTGATATAGCGCTAGCTCCATTCGGCCCCCAGAAAGTGGACGAAATTCGGGGCGCCTTGAGAGCGGGGCTACTCTGCTGCTCCTATATCCCAACCATGGATGGCGTTGTTGAGATGCTCCAGAATCTTGGAGCATTTGGTGCTATGTTTCCTAAGTGGACCTTTGCCACTGAATGACTCAGATCTATTACTCCGTGCATTTCCCTCTTTTGGCTGGCTCCATATCAATGCCATCCATGAGACTCCTGGAGGTCGAGAATTGATGCTGCAAAGAAATAACAATTCCTATGAATTACGACAAGTGTATGGTGGTGCACTGTCCCGTCGCTACTTTTGCCGTCTGACCGTGGTGTTGGTTATGTAGCACGACATAGCAAGAAGCAGAGCTGTGAGGCACTGAGAAGTTGAAAGGGTGATAGTGCGAGGAAAAAGTGAGGGTGTGACGGAAGAGAGGAAGTTGAGACGTGGCCAGCCTCTTAGGCAGGGCAGCGTCCCATCAGCGTCCCAGTAGCACTGTGGTCAGTGGAATGCAACTGAGCTTTGCCCGTCCTGCAGTGGTGGCAAAAACTGCTATACTGTACAGACTTATATTTGAAGCATATAACCAAGTCAGAGCATGTGAAAAGCTAGCTCGGAAAGAATTGATTAGGCCCCACGGAGCCGGAAAGTGCTGAGACACGTAATTGAAGTACGTACCATGCAGGGTGATCACTTATAAATTTTCTCCTCAGCAGCCGCAAGTCAGAAAAAGAAGCTGCCGGAAATCAGCCCCTTGACGAAAGCGAGAGGCTGCAGCTAGAGCACGGCCAGCACGTAGATGCAAGGCGTGGGCCATGGACCGCTGGACGGATGTGGACAGGGCGCATACAAAACGCCTGCGCTAGCCAGTCGAGAGAGACGCTGGGGCGCGCATGCTGCCTCGCTGACTGGATGTCTGCTGTGGGGGTTGAGGAGGCTGTCGGCTATCGCGGCGAAGGTGTGGGCGAGGCAAGGGCTGTCGCAGGCCAGGACGATCGTTAGAGCCGCGGCAGTGGGGCCTGTCGAGGCGCCCCCCGCAGGCGCTCCCGCGGAGCCCGATTCATTCTTCCAGTGCCGCGCTTTCCCTTTTGTTGGGGACGACGAGCTTGTGATGGAGAAGAAGCAGCTCTTTCAAACGAAACAGCTCTTCCAATGTAGGGCATTGGCTGTGAGAGGCCAGCCCGAAGAGTGAACAAGGTCCATAGGGCAGAAAGCCGCCAAAAACCCACAGCTATGCAAGAGACTACAGCGGAAAAGCAAGTCCTGCAAAGGGCCAGCCCCGGTGAGCATGATAAGGTCCACAAGAGCTACGGATAGCACGCATGCCCTCTATCAGTGCCCTCTCCCAGCTCGGCTTTCGTCAGGGGGATAGCATTCCGGCAGCTAGTCTGTCGGATGTGAGGCTTCTCACTCGTAACTACTGACTGGTCCATCCTCCCCCATTCTGCCATAGCCTCTTCAGGCCCCGCAGTCGCTGCTTAGCTCGTAGTTTGGCCCCTTCGAACCTTGTCAATTCTTTTCGGGCTGGCTTCTCACAGCCCTTGCCCCCATTGGGAGAGCCACTTCTTCTTCTCCCAGCGGGGAAAATGTTTTGCTGCGGCATGCACAGGCGCCAATCTGATTGGGCGCCTGCCCCTCCGCTTTCCGCCACAGAGCCTCGCCTGGCTTGGCAAGAGCATCGTGCCCCGTGAGGGCCTCCTCGCCCCGCCGGCAAAAGCAGCCGCTGGCGCGAAGTCGCGGCTGGTGAGAAATGCTCCGACTGCTGCTGGCCGGGCCACCTGCAGGCGGCATGCACAGCACTGCGCGATTTGCTATCCACACCGTCGCCTTCCATGAATCACGGCAGGGAGTGGGCCGACAGTGAAGTTGCCTCTCCTGGTTGCCTTCAAGGTGTCGAGATCTGTGATGTGCATGTTCACTAGGCAGCCAAAGCCCTTCCTTCATGACCTCGTCGACACCGGCACTACCACATGCACTCTCCGGCTGAGCGCTGTGGAGCTCTCGGCTCCAGTACCGGACGGCTTATGGCACTCTTCCGTGCCACTTCCGGCGCCTGAGAGGCCCCAGGCCACCAAGAAAGACATTGATTCTGCCCAAACCTTGACGAGTTGCTGGACCTGGTGAAAGCATGCCAGGGTCTTTGCAAGTATGTACATAACAGCAAGTCACTGGCGGCAAAAGGAAGATCTCTTCTATTCAATCTGGAGAAGCGAGTACTGAGTTTGGCTTTGTGTTCTCCAAACCAGGACGACCGAGGTCGATTCAGAATAATGTAGTCTGTTTAAATCTAAGAAAGTCCAGTATAGAGCGATGGCTGTGATTTGCCAGCCAGAAAGTAAATGAAGAAAGTATGGAGGGGCCAGAAAAAGTGCTGAAGCACAGCGACTCAAGTGGCCGCTGGTGGAGCTCAATATCCCCTGCTGAGCAGCCGCAGGTCAGAGAAAGTAGTCCCTGGGTTGCAGGTCCCCTGTCTATATTCAGGGGCTGCAGCTAGGCCGCGACCGACACGCGTGTGTCATTGATCCCTGCAGCAATACTGACAGGCGCATGCGGTACACCTGAGCAAAAGAGCCGGCCGCGTGGACGTTGGCTGTGGAAAGAAAAAATCTAAATAAGTGGCACTCCCAATGGGGGCAAGGGCTGTAAAACGCCAGCCCGAAAAAGAATTGACAAAGGTTCGAAGGGGCCAAATGATGGAGGGGCCTAAGAAGCGCTAAGCAGCTACAAAGGGGCCTGAAGATGCTATGTCAGAACGGGGGAGGATGGACCACTCAGTAGTTACGAGTGAGGAGCCTCAAAAAGAAAGGGCTCGCCCATTGAGGATAGGGGCTGGAAATGCCAGCCAAAAAAGAAGGAACAAAGTACGAGAAGGGGGCCAGGGGAAGCGCTAAGAATGGACGTCGGCCTGCGCCCCTTGGTGACGTCGCGCTGCACGCTAGTCGGTGCAGGCGCTCGCGGCACCGAGCGAGGAACTGCTCGCCCGAGCGAGGAAGAATTGGGCAGAACTGGAGGAATTTGGGCAGTCTCTGCACGACGGCCCGGCTTGGGGCGGATGAGCGATATCAGTAGGAAGTGCTCGCCCATAGAGAAGAGGGGCTGGCAAAGCCAGCCCAAGAAAGCGCTATGACACAAAAAAGAAACGAAGCAGCTACGAAGCACTCAGTAACCCCTGCTAAGCAGCCTCAGGTCAGAGAGACTGGGTTCCTGGAAGCGGGTCCCCTGGTCAGAGCCAGAGGCAGCAGCGAGGGCTCTGCCTGCACGCAGGTGCAGCGCGCGGGCCATAGACCTCTGCGAAACGGCCAAGCGCATGCGGTACACCTGCGCTAGCGACCTGCTGCATGGGAGTCCACCGGCTCCCCATGGAAGCGGCGGACAATGGCGTGGCGGGAGAGCTGGTTGAGCAGCTCGAGCCACCGAGCGCCCAGCGCCCCGTGCGTATCGATGGCGAGCGGGAAGAACTCGTCTTCCCGCGGGTAATCTGCGTGTTTTAGCTCCTTGGCCCGAGCGGCGCAGGCTACCGCATACCCAGCCTTGGTGGCACGATGGGCTGGGTGTGAGCGGTCATATGAATCAGTGGTCACCACGTCCAGGAGAAGACGTGGCCCGCCGGCTGGTGGGGTGGCCACAAGGTCGACGCGACGAGCGTGGAGACCATCGGCCCGTTGCTGGAGCGGCATGACTGCGGAGTTCTCGGCTGCCACCGAGAAGCCAGCCTCCACAAGGATGCCATGCATCGCATGTCGGAGATGGTCGTGGGCCGCTGTCCGCTGTCCGCCGTGGGAACAGCGCAGAACATGAGCGGCCAGCTCCCCAGGCTCGGCCCCTCGCTCGCCACATTCGCACTGCTGCACACCCTGGAGACATGGCGGCGGCAGTCCCAGGAGCATCAGTTGTCCTCGTGAGCGTGGCGCAGTGGTCCAAGCTTGGCCACGCCTGTGTACCCCACGCTCTTCCGCGCAACTATGAAAGGGTGCCGATCCCCGTGCGTGGCCCTTGAACCCCCCAGCCGCTCACAATAATCAGCAGGGCTGGCCTCTTACAGCCATCGCCCCATCCTTGGAAAGATTTGTTCACAGCCTCTGGGCTGGCCTTTCACAGCCCTCGCCCACTTCCACGGAAGAGCAGCAGCCGCGTTCTGTTTGCACAGTAAGGGGTCACATTCTCTGGGAGAGCCACTTCTTCTCTGGACATCTACGGCGGCCACGGAACGAAGTGGTCTTCCCTCCTCCATCGCCTGGCAGTGCATGTCGATGTCCGCCCACGTAGTCGGGCGGGTAGCTTGGGGCATTCTAGCGTCCCGCAAGCCATCGTTGCATGGCTATAGAATGCGGTTATCATTGAGTCTACAGCGCTCCCAGGCACTCGCGATACAGCAGCGTGCTGTTCGTGCATTAGCCCAGGCTAATGGCTTCCGTGGAGGTGGTTTGGCGCCTCAGTATAGCATGTCAGATATGCATGTGCTCACTCGGGGATATTAATGTCCCCCTTAGCCAGCTCATTACCCAGTTAACAGGACATTTGTAAGGCTAGAATTCGCCTCCCTTTCATGCGCACCGCGCACCTTCTCTCTTCTCAAAACATGAAAGAAGCAGCTCTGACTGCCATTGCCCCCTGGGGAAGAGCTTCTTCCTCCAGGCACTCGCGATACACCAGCGTGCTGGTCGTGCATTAGCACAGGCTAATGGCTTCCGTGGTGGTGGTTTGGCGCCTCAGCTTAGCTTGTCAGATATGCATGTGCTCACTCGGGGATATTAGTGTCCCCCTTAGCCAGCTCATTACCCAGTCAACAGGTCATTTGTAAGGCTTGAATAGGCCTCCCTTTCAAATTTCATGATCACCGCGCGCCTTCTTCTGGCGGCGGCCTTCGTCACCTTTCGAGCAGCAGCTGGCCACCCTCGGCCTGTCCACCCGTGCGGAGAAGTGCGCGGCTTGGTCCCCCTGCGGCCACCCATCCACACTGGCGCTGCCCCCCGGTTGCTTGACTCCTGCAGACGGCTTCACCCTCCTGGGGGTCCCCCTCAGACCTTGTCCATTCTTTTGGGCTGGCCTCTCCCAGCCACCAGTTAATCTGGCCGCGCTTGCTTCTGGGCGCACCAACCTTCGTGGAATGAAGTGCGCGCCCATGGCATGCGGAATGGCAGCTACGTGCCCGACTCGAGGAGCACCTCCAGCCTGCGGCCGACTCCCCGAGCTGCAGGATATGCGGCTGGGTTTGGCCATGCTGACGAAGGCCATTGCGCAGAGGCTCCAGTACCTGGCGCGGGCCACCCCGACGTCCCCAGAGGCGCTGGCGGCGTACGCTGGATTCGATGCAGGCATGGTGGCGAGCCTGGCGGCCCTGGTCCGCCACCAGGGATTCCCCCAGTCGCTGGCGCCCTTCACCAGGCAGCGCTGCCCCTAGGCTACGGCGGTCTTGGTCTTGGCCCGCTCGTCCGTTCCTGCAGGGCGGCGTACCTAGGCAGCTGGGCGCAGACAGCCGCCTAACGCAGCGCTTCCTGGTCCAGGCCGCCGTACATTGGAGCAGGCGGTGTGGAGGTAACCATGCGTGTGCTGCCCTTCCAGGTGTCGCTGCGCTCAGCCCACCAGGAGCTACTCGCGGCGCACCCGGATCTGGCGGGTCAGGCGGTCTCCTTCGAGCACCTCGCGCACACCGCCGACCTGCGCGTCCAGGCGCGCTTCGCGGCGGCCGCGATGGACAGGGCAGCCTACGCCACCACCTTGCAGCTCCCGGAGGCCGACCTGCGCGGGCGCGCACGACTCCACTCGGCCTCTTCCCCTGGGACAGCGGCGTGGCTCCAGGCCCTTCCCCTCTCCGACGCCCTCACCCTCCCGGACGAGGTATTCCGTAGTGCCGTCCACCGGCTCCTCGGTCTGCCGCCGCCATGCCTCCAGGGTGTGCTTCAGTGCGAATGCGGCGAGCCGGGGCCGAGCCCGGGGAGCTGGCCGCCCATGTTCTTCGCTTTGTCCTCGCTGGGGAGCGGACAGTGGCGCACGACCTCCTCCGTGATGCCATGCATGGCATCCTCGTGGAGGCCGGCTTCTCGGTGGCCGTCGAGAATTCCGCAGTCATGCCGCTACAGCAGCGGGCGGACGGTCTCCACGCCCGTCGCGTCGACCTCTTGGCCACCCCCCTGGCTGGCGGGCCGCGTCTCCTCCTGGACGTGGTGACAACGGACTCCTACGACCGCTCGCACATTTCGCAATGTGCCTCCAAGGCTGGGTATGCGGTGGCCTGCGCCGCCCGGGCCAAGGAGTCGAAGTACGCGGACCACCCGCTGGAAGACGAGTTCTTCCAGCTCGCCATCGACATCCACAGTGCGTTGGGCGCTCGGTGGCTCGAGCTGCTCAACCAGCTCTCGCACCACGCCATCTCCCAGCGATTCCATGGGGAGCCGGTGGACTTCCATGCAGCAGGGTGTCTTGCGCAGGCGTATCGCATGCGCTTGGCCGTCTCGCTGCAGCGGTCCATGGTGTCTCTTACTGCTCCATGATATGGCTGCTCCTCCCAGCAAGAAAACATAACCTGTGGTGGATCTTCGAGTATTCAGGTCCCACCCCAATCTGCATCAACATAGCCATAGAGAGTTGAAATACGCTCGACACTGTCTTCCAGTTGTTTCTCAACTTCTGATGCAGCCACGAAGAGTGACACAGAGCGGGACGACCTGCCAGGGCCCCTATCCTGTGACAGAGTCGGGGCCCAGTTTCGTTTCGGAGTGATCGAGGCAGCAGTTTGAGCAGACAACAGCGCAGAGCGGGACGACCTGCCAGGGCCCCTATCCTGTGACAGACTCGGGGCCCAGTTTCTTTCCAAAGTAGATTGTACAGCAGTCAGAGTAGAACACATAGAAGGAGACAACCTGGGAGGGCCCCCATCCTTTGAGGAGTTCAGGGCCTGCATTCTTTCACTCGCAGAAGAGCGATGCTGAAGTTCGCTATCTCCTCCGAGTGCAAGCCACGTACTTGTAGTCCCAGAATTTTTCGGTATCAAGATACCGAACAATTCGTTTGACGGCTTGCCAGTGGGCCATCCCAGGATGTTACATGAATTGACTAACTACTCCAACTGCTGCAGCAAGATCTGGTCTTGTCCCAGTGATTAGTTACATTAGGCTGCCCACAGCCCGCTGATATGGTATATTGGACATTGTGGCCTCCTCTGCTGCTGACTGTGGTCCTGCTCCTTCGTCGATGTCAACTTTAGGTCCATGGGAGTCGACACCGGCTTGCAACCCTCCATGTGGAACTGCTGCAGCACCTGCTCAGCATATCGGACCTGTCCCAACTTGATGCTTCTCCGCCTTCGATCCTTAAACACCTGCACACCCAGCAGGTAGGACACCTCCCCAAGGTCTGACATCTTAAATCTGCTGCACAGCAACCCCTTCACCCTGTTGACACTCTCCAGACTGGGGCTGAGTATGAGCAGGTCGTCCACATACAAAGCCAACAGCACCACAGGCTGTGCTGGCTCACGGAGCACATAGACACTTGTGTCCTAGTACATCGCACGAATCCTGCCTCCTTCAACACGTCATTGATTTTGTAGTTCCACTTTCTGGGCGCCTGCTTTAGCCCGTACATGGACTTCTTCAAGAGACAGACCGTGGTTGGCTGCTCTGGGTCAGCGAAACCTTCAGGCTGCATCATGAAAATTTCTTCCTCCAGATCCCCGTTGAGAAACGCTGTCTTCACATCCATCTGGTGAGTTTCAACCTCCCTGATTGCGGCTAGACTCAGCAACACTCGGATGGAGGTGTATTTAGCAACCGGTTCCAAGGTTTCAGCGTAATCAATTACTTCGACCTGGGAAAATCCCTTTGCCACCAGTCTTGCCTTGTATCGCACAAGTTCTCCGTCTGCACCTCTCTTCCGCCGAAGCACCCATTTGCAACCGATTGCCTTCCGCCCGTGGCAAGTCAACAAGTTTCTGCGTCTTGTTTTCTCCAATAGAACGCATCTCTTTAGCTGCAGCTAACTCCCACTCGTAGCATCCTCCATATGCCTTGCCTGCACCATGGTCAGGGGTTCATCTACGGTAGCTGCAAAACCAAAGAAGTGTGCGGGATCCTCCCTAACCCTCACCTGTCTCGTTCTTGTGCTTCTTCTAAGCTGCTGCTGCGGCTGCGGCTGCGGCTGCGGCTGCTCGTCGTCCACTGTAACTGGATATCATCCTCTCCAGCCTGCTGTGGCTGCACCTCCTCCTCCTCCTCCTGCTCGGAGTCCTGAGACGGTATCAGTGACTGCTCTTGCCCATCGACCTCCACAGAACCTTCATCAGTGTGAAGGGAGTCGCGAGCGCAGTACCTCCCGCTCAGCATCTGGTCAGGCAGAGAAGGCGAGCGGTGCGCGTGAAACGGAAGGGTGGCCATTTCAAGCCGATCCACTGGTCAGGCAAAAAGCTAGTGCAAAGATTGGGGATACATGACACGAAATGACCCCCTTTGGTCAGAACAAGCGCGGCCAGATTGCTGGGAGAGGCCAGCTCAAAGGAATGGACAAGGTCTGAAGGAGCCGGAGTGCTAAGGACTGTGGTCAGGCGATTACACCCGACAGCCGTGCCACAAATGGGGCCTTGATGCAGAAGTTGTGACGTGCGCGATACAGCTCTTGCAGCGGGGGATGCGCACGGGGAGGGGAGCGGACCGGCACACACGACCTGCTCCGGAACGCGATGTTTGGCATATTTGTCGAAGCCGGTTACACTGCGGCGCTGGAGAACTCCAGCATCATGCCTTTGACTGCTGGGGCGGACGGCCGCCTCCACACCCGGCGCGCCGATCTCGTCGCTAGCGCGCTCGGCGGGGGGCCTCGGCTCATTGCCGACGTCGTCACAACGGACTCCTTGGATTCCAGGAGCGCAACACGCTCGGCGGAGGAGGCGGGCTACGCCGTCCGCCAAGCGGCCGCCGCAAAGGAGCGCAAGTACTCAGATCACCCGGTAGACGACGAGTTTATCCCACTCGCCGTCGACGTACACGGCGCCTTTGGCGCCAAATGGCTGGACCTTCTTCACCGCCTTGCGCGGCGAGCAGCGGCCCGCCGCGACGGGCAGCAAGGCGAGCAGCCTGGCTTCCATGTCGCCGGGTCCCTCGCCCAAGTTTTCCGGATGCGCCTGGCCGTCTCTTTGCAGCGGTCCCTAGCTTTTGCGGTCCACTTGCGCGCAGGCCGCGCTCTGGCGGCGGCCTCCGGCTTCCGTCAGGGCGACGTCTTTCCGCCTGCTAGCTACTCAGATTTGCATCTACTGACGAGAGGTTACTGAGACTTCGCTTACTGCTGTCTCAGTCCTTAGCACTTCGACTCCTTCAGACCTTGTCCATTCTTTTGGGCTGGCCTCTCCCAGCCACCAGTTAATCTGGCCGCGCTTACTCCGCCAGGGGAAGCGCCAAGGAAAACAAGCACAAGAAGAAACAAAGCAGCTACGAAGCACTCAGTAACCCCGAGCTGAGCAGAGAAAGCTCCGACACTACTCTGCCTACCCCCGCAGCGATCACCTCCTACTGGCGGCAATTGACACTTTCGGCTGCATGGGTCCTCGCTCTCATACCTTACTGGAGAACATTGCAAGTTTGGGATATGCTCGACGTGAGGATATGCTTCCAGCTCAGATGGGCATGCCGGCAGCCTACTTTTCATTTTTGTGACGTCGAGTGTCAGCCTGTCTGCAGCAAGCTCAGGCTCATGCGTTGCATCAGCAAGCTGGTCGAGCCTTAGCTGGTAGCCCAAGAGCTTGTTGATTGCCGTCTGGCATTTGGGCATCAGTTATCGACCTTTATATGCTGACTCGTGGTTACTGAGCGGGTCCGCTTAGCAGCAGGTGACGTACATTTGTCAATGTGCTTGCCTTTGTACTTGGCCACACAGGCCCTTCATCTCTTAATACACACTCATTTTCCTCATGGCGGGCGCCGCCGGCGATGGCTTTGAGGGGTGGCGGGGGCGGCGGCGGCGGCGGCATAGCGCGCGCCCTGCCCAGCGACGTCACGTAGAAAGTCACTCACCCACTCACTCCGAGCTTTGTTCACTTCTTTTTCTATATTTCACTCTCTTTTCTGAAGGGAAAGACGCAGCGTCTTCCTGGGCTGGCCACTCACAGCCATCGCCTTCTACTGGCCAGGGAACCCGCTACCAGGAGCCCAGTTTCTCTGCCCTGCGGCTGCTTAGCAGGGGTTACTGAGTGTTTCTTTCACAGCCACCATTGAAGTTGGAAGCGCTGTTCTTAGCTGCTTGATCTCTTATGTGCTAGCTTTCACACTTCCCCTGGCCCCTGCGCACTCTGTTCCTTCTTATTGGGTTGCCCTGTCCCAGTGGCTCGACCTGCTGGCCAGGCTTGCGCGGCGCTCTGTGTCCCGCAGGCGAGGTGAGCCGGCTGACTTCAATGCCGCTGGCTCGTGGGCCCAGGTCTCTCATTTTTAATCGCATGCGTTTGTCAGTCTCCCTCCAGCGGTCCTTGGCCCACGCCTTGCATCTGCGTTCTGGCCATGCTCTCGCTGCAGCCTCTGGCTTTCGTCAGGGAGATTGCTCTCCAGCAGCTAGTCTGTCGGATTTGAGGTGAGCCCTTCGACAAATTTGAGAAAGGGGCTCTCCCAATGGGGGCAAGGGCTGTGAGAAGCCAGCCCGAACAGCATTGACAAGGTTCGAAGGGGCCAGACTACGAGCTAAGCAGCGACTTCGGGGCCTAGAGAGGCTATGGCAGAACGGGGGAGGATGGACCACTCAGTACTTACGAGTGAGGAGCCTCACATCCGACAGACTAGCTGCCGGAAAACTTTCCCCCTGACGAAAGCCGGAGGCCGCACCGAGAGCACGGCCAGCACGCAGATGCAAGGCGTGGGCCATGGACCGCTGGAGGGAGACGGACAATCGCATACGATGTACCTGAGCCCACAAGCCAGCGGCGGTGAAGTCAGCCGGCTCAGCGCGCCTGCGGGACACAGCGCGCCGTGCAAGCCTGGCCAACAGGTCGAGCCAGTGGGATCCGAGAGCCCCGTGCACGTCCACAGCCAGGGGGACGAACTCATCGGCAGACGGGTGGTCGGCGTGTTTGGCCGCCTTGCTGCGAGCGGCCTTCGCCGCAGCGTGGCCAGCCCGAGAGGCAGAAAGAAAAAGTGCGCGCCCATAGAGAAGAGGGGCTGGCAAAGCCAGCCCAAAAAAGAATGGACAGTGTCCAAAGCCAAAGAAAGAGGAGCCGGAAAAAGGACTACACTACAAATCACTGCAGAACACAGAGACGATGCAGAGGGAAGCTCAGTACCCACGAGTGAGCAACATCAGGTCTGAGTAGCTCGCTGCAGGGAAAGAGGCACTCCGCCGAGACCCAGAGGCGGCGGCCATAGCACGGCCTGCTCGCGTGTGGACGGCGTGGGCAAGGGAGCGTTGAAGCGATACGGCCAGGCGCATGCGAAAACCTTGTGCGAGCGAACCGGCGGCGTTGAAGTCGGGCATCGCCCCTGGCAGACCCGGCCGCCGGTCAATGGCCTGGCGGGCAAGCCGCTGAATGAGATCCAGCCAGCGGCTGCCAAAAGCCCCGTGTACATCCATCGCCAGGGCCGCGAATTCATCCCCCCACCGGGGGATCAGCATATTCTCGCTCCTTGCCCCGGGCCGCCTGGCCGACCGCGTGCCCTGCAAACGACGCCGATCTGGTGGGGTTGGCGGAGTCGATGCAGTCAGTTGTCACCACATCAGCGATGACGCGGGGACCGCCGCCGGGAGGGATGGCGACCAGGTCGGCGCGTCGCGTATGGGGCTGGCCGTCCGCGCCCAGCTGGATGGGCATGATGGAGGAATTCTCCACCGCGACCTTAAAGCCAGCCTCCGAAAACACCCCCTGCATACCATCGCGCAGGAGGTCGTGGGAAACGGTCCGCTCGCCCCCGTGTGCGCAACGGAGCATGTGTGCGGCCAGCTCCGCAGGATCAGCGTGACGGGCACCGCACTCGCATTGAGTGACGCCCACGAGGCAGGGAGGGAGGAGGCCCAAGAGCCGGTGGACCGCCGTCCTGAAAGCCCCGGGTTGGAGCGGTCGACCACATCAGTGGTGACCACATCAGCGATGATGCGCCCGCCGCCGCCCGTCGTGGACGCCACCAGGTCGACGCGGCGCGTGTGGAGTCCGTCGGCCCTCTGGAGGATTGGCATGACAATTTGAGGCTCCTCACGCGTTGCTACTGAGTGGTCCATCTACACCCGTTCTGACAGCGCTTTGGGCACCTCCGTCATTTGGCCCCTTTGAACCTTTGTCAATTCTTTTCGGGCTGGCTTTTCACAGCCCTTTGAGAGAGCCACTTCTAATTTCCCAGCCCCTATTCTCTATGAGCGCTTACTTCTCTGTACTGGAAGCGCCTTTCTTTTCCCCCTGCCCGGGCTGAAATGGCCTTTTAGGCCCCTCCGTCATTTTGGCCCACTTCGAACCTTTGTCTATTCTTTTCGGGCTGGCTTTTCACAGCCCTTGCCCCCATGGGGAGCACTTTTTAATTCATGGGGAGAGCCCGTCCTTCTGCCCGGGGACTCGCGAAGAAGTGGCTCTACCAACGTGGGCAAGGGCAGTGAAAAGCCAGCCCGAAAAGAATTGACAAAGGGTCGAAGGGGCCACAATGACGGAGGGGCCTGAAAATGCCATGTCAGAATGGGTGGAGGATGGACCACCCAGTAGCTACGAGTGAGGAGCCTCAAATCCGACAGCTTAGCTGCCGGAAAACTATCCCCCTGACGAAAGCCAGAGGCTGCAGCAAGAGCACGGCCAGCACGCAGATGCAAGGCGTGGGCCATGGACCGCTGGAGGGAGACTTCCAAACGCATGCGATAAACCTGGGCGAAGCGCTCTCCAGCTGGGGTGCCAGCGGGATGGTCTGGCAGGGTTTTATGCCACCGCACCCTGGATGGCTGGATGGCTGAATAGCCATCCAGCCCGCCCCCCACCCTTCCCCAAGGCATGCGCCCCGCGCGCCTTCTCAAGAAGAAGTGGCTGTCCCAACGGGGGCCAGGGTTGTGAAAAGCCAGCCCGAAAAGAACTGACGAAGGTCGAAGGGGCCAAAGGACGGAGGGGCCTAAAGCGCTATGTCATAACAGGTGTAGATGGACCACTGGACCACTCAGTAGCAACGAGTGAGGAGCCTCAAATCCGATATCCATGCGGAGCCCTCTTCACTCTCTACCCCGGGGGCTTGGGAAGGCTTCTCCAGCTGGGATGCGCCGGGATGGCATGACAAGGAGTGCATGCCACCGCAACCGAGTGGCTGGCTGGCCAGTCCCCCGCCCCCCCCACCTTCCCCGGGGCTTGGGAGCGCTCTCGAGCTGGGGTGCGACCAGGATGGTGTGGCGAGGAATCTATGCCACCGGCAACCTGGGTGGCTGGCTGGGCATCCCCCCCGCCCCCCCCCCACCTTCCCCGGGGCTTCGGGGAGCGATCTCGAGCTGGGGTGCGACCGGGATGGTGTGGCAAGGAGTTTATGCCACCGCAGCCTGGATGGCTACGCTAGCCATCCCCCCCCCCCTCCTCCGGGGCTCGGGGAGCGCGACTCGAGCGGGGGTGCGACCGGGATGGTATGGCAGGGAGTTTTAGCCACCGCAGCCTAGATGGCTGGGCTACTAGCCAATCCCCCGGCTAACTGCGTAGTCCCCACGCCTGCGCCCCNCCACTTCCCGACTGCCTGCCCCCTCGCAGCAACCCCGTCCACAGCCAAAGCCAGCGCCAGCCTGCCCGCCGCGGCCGCCGCTGCCGCTGCCGCCCTCTCTCCACCGCCTCGCCTAGCCCGCCACCCACCCCCCTCTGCCAACATGGCCGCTGCCGCCACATCCGACGTCGCCGCCGGCACCGTCGGAGTGAACGACCCCTATGCAGGGCCTCTGAGCGCTTCTCCCAGCACACGCCCGGGCGCATTTGTGCGCCCTGCCGAAGCGGGCATGACGCTGCTGCAGCACCCGCAGCAGCCATTGGCCGACTCAGGTGCGTCCCTGCTGGCCCCCTCCCTTGCACTGTGTATCTCCATGTTCTAGCTCGGGCGTCGCTCAAGGTTGCCGGCCTCCTCCAGGCGGCCTTGGCATCATGTCTGCGTCCAAACCTTACGCCTGGCTGCGAAGTTGCTACGTCAAGCAGGAGTCGCAAGTCATCCCCAGCTCCACTGTCGCCGTCCAGACAACATGATGGCTTGGTGCTAGGCAGCGCTTATAGTCTTGCTCGTGTCACCCATCCGTACTCCTCAATCTTCAAGGACAACTTGTTAGGTCTGATGCTTTTGATCTTGCTTGTCTTCAGCAGGGGCAGCCCTCGTTCAGGACGCCGTCTCGGTACACGAGCCTTTCTTCTACTGCCTGTGCGCGGATTGGCAGAGGCTGACTTAGATCCCAGGGACTGATTTGCAGCTGCCTCGACCTTTCTTGCGCATGCGTCTATCTATGTCTCTATAGCGGTCCCAAGCGCTAGCTTTGCACCGCCTTTGCAAAATGTAGTGGAATCCTGTAGAAGAGACAAAGCTCCTTCCACTGGAATCAAGATTGGGGTTGAGAATTTTGTGGCAGCTACTTATGATGCAAGTTACGCGTGCAGTAAGGTATGTATTAATGTTTTTGTGTACGTGTGCTAAGTCTCTGTGTGCTGCCACAGACGACTACCTAGTGCTAGACTTGCTCTCAATTGCTAGCTTTCCAGCAGTCTAGCTCCTCAACCTTTTCAGATACCCTAAGCACAACTTTCTTGGCAACGCTTTCAACGTTTCAACGCTTTCAAGACTTGAAGTCAGTGAGCTTCAAGTCTTGAGTAAGTTAAAGTGAGTCAAGTCTTGAGTAAGTTAGTGAGCTGCTGATGCCGTACTGTAAGTGTGAGCAGACGCTTAGCTTGTCACGGGGGCCGTCGGAAACTCTGAAAGCAGCACGAAATGACTGCGCTGTGCAACTCTTCCTAGCTCTTCGTATCCTTGACGTTGAGGCAAAAGGTTATCAGCAGTATCTCTTGCCTGAGCCCTTTCTCCATCAAGTGCAAGTTCCGTCCTGGTGAGAGGCAGGCTTGTTTTTACAACGTCCTCATAAGGTTGTATGCTGTATCTTTGCACAACCTGGATCTCATCTTCTGTAGAAGGGTTCTAGAAACATGTGAGATATTAGCAATCCGGTCCTGTCCAGTAGACATTCTGTGCGCTTCACCATCTGTGCTGCTGATTGCCTGTGCTGAGTCTCTCGCAGCTGTCTATCTGTTGAGAGCTACTTTGACCCAGATTGAATTACAATCAGTTTGTGCAGTTTATTTCAATTCATACTTTCTTGACTAGGATACTCACACACCAGCTAGGACGGCACTTCACATACATAAGTGACCATCCTTCTGCTGCCGCCGGAATAAACTGGTTCTAGAGGCTCTACCTTCTACCTTTTAAATAGAAGGCCGAATGTCCACTACACTCTTCTGCTAGTAGCAAGGCCTGACGATGTTGTGTATAATCAGCTTGCTCGACTTGGCCTCCCTTGAAAATAATAAGCACCGTGCACCTTTTCTTTTGTGAACACCCTTGACGGATACTTGTTTTTAGAAGTTCTATGCAAGCCCCGTGTCACGAGTACGTGTGCTGCTCAAGCACATTAGGCAAGATTTACAGAGCAGCACACTGGTATATGGCCATATTGTCCTAGGTTGACAATTAGTCAAAATGTAACATAACATCATAAGCAAGTCGCAGTCACATTGGTGCTAGTAATTTTGCAAGGCGCATTGGCGTAAGTGGTTTGCTTGGACTTTCATTTTCGTCTGGAAGAACGTACCAGAATACAGGCACCAGAACTTGGCCATGCAGTGCACTGCAGAGCACTGCAGTAACTCAAGTTTTCCACTGATTATGTATCACTGTTGACTTTTATTCCTGAAGGATCTCAAGCTATCTGAAGACCGCATTTTCAGAATGGTCTCAAGCATTGACATGGACGTTGATATTAGCCTCAGCTGCTGACGCTTCGCAACAATTTTTATATCAATAATCCTTTGCAAAGTGGAACAGGCAATCTCAAAAAGGCCATGGACGGCTGCTGTATCAGCTAGCATTTGGAAGTGACAGGCATTGGGCAAGATGTGTGCTCTTACAAGTATACAAGTATGCTCTTATTGTTGCTTGTACTATCTTCTTGAAGAAACTGAAATTGCCTCAGCATTTACTAAGCATTGTTGGAGCGTTTCCGCCCACTGCTTGTTCTGATCTGAATCTGTTCTCGAAATTGATTGAGCGCCCATTTGCAGAAATCGCAGAGGTTCCTGCTGTTGCGCCATCCGGCCGTTTTAAACCTTGTCCATTGCTTTTGGGCTGGCCTCTCGCAGCTGTTGCCTTACTTGAAAAAGAAGAGACGCTTCCAGGAGAGGGCGGTGGCTGAGAGAGGCCAGCCCAGAAGAAGAATGAACAGGATGATCCTTGAAGAGGATGTCTCTCTGGAGCATTGCTACAATTAAAAGACGTGAACAGTGCCTTGATGTAAGCAACAGTGAATGGAGTAAAGCTGACCACAACAACGTCTCCGCAATGCAAGTGCAAGATGAAAATATTCAGTAGAACAGGAAGGTTGTTCTGGAGAAAGCAAGATATAGGAGTCTCCTATCTTTCCTTATGGAGCAACATATATGTGGCCAACTTGTCAATTAGCATGTCTACATGTACACATCGCCTTGCAGTACACAAGAGAGCGTGGTACTATACGCTCTTGCCAGCATGTCTGCAATACAAATCCAATCAGTATACCTGGTCTTACACTGGCTTGAAAAACTGGAGGTGAGATGGAGTATAAAGGGTGAAAGAATGACAATGGCGTACAAAACAGGAGTAAGATTGCTTGCTTCACAAGTCGTCTCTTTGTTGGCGTCTATCCTATCCAGTCATTGACGCAGCATCTCAAGCTGCAAGTCAATTTAGCACAAAGGGTATCAATAAGTGAGAAGGTCGTCTTTATTGCGTCTGTGATGCAAGCGGGCACCATGTGCAGAACCCCTTAAAGGCCGGTCGCGCATTGGCTGCAGCCTTCCGCTCTGGCCAGAAATTTCGTGTTTTTGAAACCAACGAAGGCCAAATGGCCAAGTACAAAGGCAAGCACATCTCACGACCTACATGACCTACGGTAGATTGACCCGCTCAGTAACCACGGGTCAAAACATGAAGGTCGCTAACCGATGCCTGAATACTAGATGGCAGATACGAAGCCCTTCTGCCACCAACTAGAGCTCGGCGAAGAGAAGAAGTAGACTTTTCCAAAGGGAGAGAGAGACTCTTCCAGTAGAGGGCAAGTGCTGTGAAGGGCCAGCCCAGAAAAGAAATGAATCAAAGGAGGCGAGGGCTGTGAAAAGCCATCCCGGAAAGGATGGACACAGGCCAAAGGGCCGAGATGCGTTCACTTCACAAGCTCTGCGAGTGACTTCAGAAAGGGTGTCCGATGACCGGCACTCAGCATTGGAGTAATGCATCTGGAAACGCACCGGAAATGGGAGAGGGAAGTTGGAGAAAGGCGACGGCTTTGAAAAGGTCAGCCCAAGACTACAAGAACCTGGATGGGGCGATGGCTGTGATAGGCCAGCCCAAAACGGGATCGACAGAGGTCCTAAGGGGCCGAGAGAAAGATAGCGCGGCCCAATTGACTGGTGGCTGTGGGAGGCCAGCCCAAAGGAATGGACAAGGTCTGAAGGAGTCGGATGGCGCAGAGAGAAAGGAGCACCTGCTCATGCACGCCGTCTTTCTGGAGGTCGTCAAGGCCGGGTCGTCCCCCGGCGGTCGTTCCACGGTGGTTCCGACAAGAATCCAAGGCCGGCCCTTTCAGACCTTGTACACTTCTTACGTTGGAAGAGCTGCTTCCAAGAGGCGGGGCGGGCTCCTGCACGGCGAGAGGGCCTCCGCCAGCCCGGGCCAGGCGGGTCCCTCCCGGCTCCTGCTGCGCCAGCACCGCCCACAGCCGCTTGCCGTGCGGTCGTCGCCCGGACCGGGGGTTGCTGGAGCCTCCTGCGCTTTCGCTGACAATTTGAGCTCGATCGGGGTGGTCATGCGACGTGTGCCAACAAGCAGTCATGACCACCATTCGGTCACTGCGGATGCAGGCGCGTCTCACCAAGTCTGAGGACCGGCCTGAATTGAAGCGCGCGAGTGACTGGGCTTGTGAGAGGAGGCTAGGAGGAGAGAAGGGAGAGGATGGACGCACATACATGGCAGTCACATGCGCTGCCGCCAGCCGCTTCAGTCTCACAACAGTGTGAGTCCCAAAATAAAGGGTGGTGAGGCCGGTGCGCAATTGGCTGCGAAAATTTGTCTCCGAGGCAATTCGCGAGGCACTTCCCCGATGCTAACGTCCTCTTGCCCATCCCCATCATGCATCTACTATGCACACATCTACTCTGGCGTGCACGAAGCCTCTGCCAGCATCCACGCTCCTCGTATCTTATGCAGCCCTTCTTGAGTTTCACAAGCTGGCATTCTGCATCTTCATGGCAGCTTCTGTCCATGACTGCCGCCTCTGGGACTTGCGTGGCAACTCTCTTCCCTGCTGCAATTGTAATCTGACTTGCAGTCGTGACGCGAGGGCATAAGTGGCTACTGCAACAGGCCACACGCTACACAGAGGTTATGTCCACTTGTTATGGTCTCCTTGCAGACATATGTCCATGCTTTCAGGCTGGCTCTTCTCAGCCACCACCTTCTGCAGAGGAGCACCATCCCACTTAAGACTCGCATGTGCCTATGCACCTCTCCTGCTTGTGGGTGGTCAGATGGAAAAGCCAGCCTCGCCTCGCCTACACTGCAGGTGCACAAGCTGATTCAGCCGTCCAAGGACTGGCCCGCCTGCAGAAGCACCCAAACATGTGCTGATTGCATTCGTAGCCAGAGCTGCAAGCACCGCCAGCAGGCTTGCCAGTGCCTTTACCTTCTGTTTGAGGGCATCCAGCCTGTCCTAGGAAGAGGGCCGAAACTTCTGACTACCTGTCTCTTAAGAGCCACAAACTGCAGGTGACTGCCAGCGGCGACACACAGCCATCCTGCTCAGCACGTGCTGCAGTCACCCAGCTTGCTCAAGAAGTCTGCCAGTACTAAGCAGTTGTGCCGCAGCACTTCGTAGTCAAGGAGTCTCAAGACATATGCTTACGTCCAGCACACAATATGCCATCCAGACCTGCAGCCCAACTTACACATGCTCACATGTGCTCACATTCAGATTCTTCAGCTACTGGAGCCGAGCAGACAGCTCGCATCTTTGTCATCACAGGACAGGTCCGAAGGGCAGCCCCTTCGGCTAAGAGGACTCTGGCCAGAGACTGATGGGTCCGCTGCTTCTGCTTTGAAAGTGTAGCGAGGTCCGAGCAGTTGCGTGGAGCAAACCTGTGGAGCTATCTGCACGAAGAGTGTGCAGGTGAGTATGCAACAATACATGGACGTGACAATGTTCTTGTGCATGGCCAACCAGCATATGCTGGCCCTGGTGTTCGCCAATCTGGCTTCAGCAGCTCCTAAACCGTCACCACACTGCAACTCACAGCATGTGTCGCACACAGACAACAGCTTGCGGTGCCGAACCAACCGAAGGTAAGGCTGCTTGTTAGAAGGTGCCAAGATAGCAGCCTAGCACGTCCCACCACCTACCAAAGAGTTCCGAAGAGCTCGTTGCCAGGTAGTTGTGGCTCTATGCAATATCAACTTCATCTTCTTAAGCATCATCTACTGATTGACAGTAGATTGCATGAGATTGTCGGAATGCATTGCGGTAGGCTGGAATTTGGAGGGTTGATGAACGACTGTTCCTTGTGCTGCTGTGCGGTAAGCAAAGCTCTCTGTATCAAGAACACATCGACTGTTGTCAGACAGACTTTAACCCCTTGTGTAATGCCTTGCGGGTCATTACAAATCTGGACGACAGTGCCCTTCAGTACTGTTGACTTTGGGGGATTTTTAAGGTTTTAAGGTACAGCTAATCGTTTGCGAGCTTTCACAGCAGCTGCAGTCAAAAGACTTGCGAACAGCTGGCTCCACCTTGTCTTGCAACAACAGAAGTGACCCAAGAACAACGATGGTGCTGTCTGCTTCTCCAGGCCTGAAGCAAGAAGAACAGTAAGCTCTGCACTTTTTCCCAGCGATGTAATTATGCACCCCAGCTTCCATGACTCACGTTTACTGTCAGAAGACGTGCTAGCTGACGTGACTTCCTGATAGACGTTGATAATGTTCTGGTCAGAACTTTTGTCTGCAGAAGCATATTATACACAAATCAGGAAAGGCAAGAAATTATCACCAACTCTCAGCGAAAGTTGCATCTAAGCTGGCCATGTGGTTTTCCGATGAAGATGAAGATGACCACCTTCTCATCCCACGGCGGAGAGAAGTACTTCAAGAAGGTTACTACATTTTGTAGAGCAAGTGCTTTTCTTGCATGAATGCATGTTCTGTGGTATTCAAGTTCATGGATTGTGTGTGCCATTGGAACAGTGATCCCGTCATCTAGTGCTTTTCTGATGTGAGTTGCTGCAAATTAGTCATGAAGGTGATTCACTTGCATGGACTGCTTCTAAGAATGTTCGCACTTGTATTGCAGCAAGTGGAGGTGCTTGAAGCTTCACAAGCAAGAGCAGCCACAAAGTATGGTACTCTTGTCGTGGTCAACTGTCAGGGGTGATCCAGCCGTGGTTCACATCCTCGGTGTATCATGAAGTGACACAGCATCTATTGAAGCGTGAGCATCGAGCCACGCTTGACTACTGCATTGCAGTCCCTCAGCATCGTAATATACAAGTATTTGGTCAATTTGTCGGATGCTATATAGATTACTCTGTTGATGTTACACACGCAGAGTCTCTGCAGCCCACTACATTGCCATATGAAATTATGGAGTGTGATCTCGAGCAGGGAGTGTGAGCTGCGCCTCGCCGCCGCTGCCGCTGCTGCGATTTCTGATAGTCATGACCACCTTCTCATACCACAACGAAGAGCAGGACTTCAAGAAGGTTACTACTTCTCGTAGAGAGCAAGTGATTTCCTGCATGAATGCAAGTTCTATGTGATTCTAGATCATGCATTCTGTGTGCCATTGGAACAGTGACACTGTCATCTAGTGGTTTGCCAATGTGAGTTCCTGCAGATTTGTCAAGAAGGTGACTCACTTGCATGGGCTGCCTCTAAGAATGTGCGCACTTGATAAATATGACCTTCTCATACCACAACGAAGAGCAGGACTTCAAGAAGGTTACTACTTCTCGTAGAGAGCAAGTGCTTTACTTGCATGGATGCAAGTTCTATATGCTTCTAGATCATGCATTCTGTGTGCCATTGAAAAATGACATTGTCATCTAGTGGTTTGCCAATGTGAGTTGCTGCAGATTTGTCAAGAAGGTAATTCACTTGCATGGGCTGCCTCTAAGAATGTTCACACTTGTCATATAGCAAGTGGAGGCGCTTGAAGCTTCACAAGCAGGAGCAGCCACAAAGTATACTACTCTGGTCGTGGATTGTTCAGGAATGGAGTGTGGATTAAGCTCAGGGGTGAGTCAGCCGTCATTTACATCCTTGGTGTACCATCAAGCGACACGGCATCTACTGAAGCGTGAGCATCGAGCCACGCTTGACCACTGCAGTTGTAGTCCTCAGCATCGGATTGTACAATGCTTTGGTCATTGTGTCGGATGCTAAGTGAATGCCTCTGGTGATGTTACACACGCATACCCTTGCAGCCCATTACATCGTCATATGGACCTATGGAGTGTGCTCCTAGGCGGGGAGTGTGAGCTGCGCCTCTCTGCCGCTGCTGCTGCGACAATGCTGCACGCGGCAGCAGCGAGCTGCTCAAATCAGCGCCATCCAAGTCAGGGGCGGGCACCTTGCCTCCAGCTCCCCGAGGAGGGCACCGAGGAGCTGGAGAAGTGTGCGCTTCACAACTGAAGCTTCGATGGCGAAGTCTTCGTCAAATCAACCGCTCCCTCCCGCAAGCTCCTATGTGGGGGTCAACGGGCGGCCGGGCGAGGACCTTCCGCCCAATCACGCGCATTCACCCCGCGCGCAGGGGTCAACGCACCACCGACAAGCTGGGCTGGCTGTGGGCCCGATGGCGGGCCGTGGGCCCGATGGCGGGCCGTGGGTCCGATGTGGGGCCGTGGGCCCGATGTAGGGCCGTGGGCCCTATGTCGTCCAGGCAGCGCTCTGCTCAGTGCACCTGGCTGGCTTTTACCTTTTATATCAGCAGCCGCGTTTTCTTCAAGCTCGTCGCGACGCGCTCCCGCGGCCATGGCCGCCGCCGGCTCGACTTATCATCTCAGGTTCGCCGTCTACTCGGAGTGCAGGCTGCTGGAAATGTTGTACAAATGTGAGATCGAATATTGACCTAGGGCGACAAGTCGGCCGCTCCGTCATGGTCGAGGCATGGTGCCAAGAAGGGCGCACCCCCGGCAGTGCAGAGTGGAGGGGATTGTTGCGACTGCCACGTTCAGGCAGCAAGCAAGCGGCCATTGAGCAACCTGCGGCGTCCACAGCAGAGCGCACGGGCCAAGCGCTGTGCCTAAAGCCGCCGCGAGGCGGGGCTCTGACGAAGGCTGCCTCTGGGCAAGCATACTGCTGATGCTGGTAAAGCTTCGTTCCACCTTCTCGAGCCCAAACTTTGCAATCGACATCATGGCTGCACCACCGTGCTTGCTGCTGCAACAATCACCGGGCTCCTTTTGTATCACGCTTGCCCTCTTCACCTGCTTGTGCATTGCCCTGCCCGATATGATGTTGCTTCCCTTTGTTTTGGTCACTCTGGCCCTCCATTACCCGATACATGTCACTCTTCTTTGCAACACTGAACCATGAGCTCACACGACGCTTATCCAGCATTGCATACAATTCAGAAGGCAACAATGACGCAAGCCCATACACCCCCAAGTATTGGCCAACATTTACGTATGACATGCACTTGGAGAAAACCCATCAGAGCCACCATTGAAGTTGAATGCTGCAGGGCGGAGGCAGCACTAGGCGGAATGCAAGTGCCTTTTTGCAGCGTTGGAGAATCGCCTCAAGTCCTTCAGCTTTCCTTCTCTCTCCCTTTCTTCTCCTCTCTCCTTCCTCTGTATCCCTCTCTCCTCCATCACTCTCCTCTCCCTCTCCCTGTCTCATGCTTTTCTTCAGTGTTAGTCTCTTAGATGCGAGCGTTGACAGCAACGTGCCTTCATGAACGTAAGGCTCCATGTGCAGTACCTGAGGGGACGCCCTTGGCTGTGACAGCAAATGTCGTCGTGCATCATCTTGACTAAATTATCAGATCCTTGACTGTGAACATCTGCTTATGCAACAGGCTATGCATGTTGAGCGTGATGGGGGCCATTTGAGGCACATGACTTGCTTCGTTTACTGCCGCAGTCGGCAAGGGATCATCAGGGCCAGCATTTATGAAGTTCAAGTCAATGCTGCAGTCAACAAGAGCCAGCCTCACAGGAACAATTCATTGCTTTGCTGAATATGAGAGAAAATCGGGCTCCGTGTAACTGTGGATTGCGTCCTATGTCAGA